>JAVFHW010000630.1:5585-20374 GCA_032159205.1 Eurystomus glaucurus suahelicus | reverse complement strand
GCCTACAAGAAAGCTGGGGAGGGACTGTTTACAAGGGCTTGCAGTGATAGGACGAGTGGTGATGGCTTCAAACTGGAAGAGGGGAGATTTAGATTAGAAATGAGGAGGAAATTCTTCACTCTGAGGGTGGTGAGACCCTGGCCCAGGTTGCCCAGGGAAGCTGTGGATGCTCCATCCCTGGAGGTGTTCAAGACCAGGTGGGATGGGGCTTTGAGCAACCTGGTCTAGTGGGAGGTGTCCCTGCCATGGCAGGGGGTTGGAACGAGATGATCTTTGAGGTCCCTTCCAACCTGGCACCCCTGGCAGCCCCAGACCTCGCCGGAGGCACCAGCCCATCCCACTGCTCTCCAGCAAAGTCACAATGAAAGAGGTTCAGAGCAAGAAATCCGAAGTGGAGAGAGTTATCTGAAGCACGCAGAAATCTCTGCAGCTTTGGAGATTGCACCTATCACTAGAAATAACTGGAGACTTGCTCCTGTTTTTTCCCTATCTTCTTTTTTTTTTGTCTAACAGCTGTTTCTGGAGGTGATGCTGGCCATATCTGCAAGCTAGTGATTTACTCTTCCTGCTTGGCCCAGGCTCTGCAGAGCACAAACAAACGCGATCAGCACGTTTCTTATTTTTCCAAAGGGTGAAAGATTCATTTCAAGAGCTCTCAGATCTCAAGAATATTTACACTGCTTGGAACAAATCTTGCCTGTGTTGACACACCAAGCATATTCTCTTTATTTATGATTATTCTTTTATAAAAATCAAAATCGCTAGATCTTACCCAGGCAAACTGAGAAAAGTGCTGGTGTAACAGGAAAAGCAAAAATGAGGGAGTGGAAAGAGGATAGACAGGGCCACAAAAAGGAAATGAAGATTAGAAATGAAAAGGAAAAGAAAAAGCCCTTCTCTAAAGCTCAGGAAATGAGTTGGCTTCGTAGAAATATTAGTACAAGAAAAGAGCTAGGACAGATATGAGTGACTAAGAAAATCACAAAACCTATCAAAGAGAATAAGAAGATTTCTAACATTTGAGGCATTGTGAAACATGAAGAGCAACAACGGGAGTGTGAATCAAGCCAGAAAGGGTAGAGAAAACAGATCGGAGTCCACGTGCAGAACGGGATTTTCTATTACCTGAATATCCAATCTTAAAGCAGCGGCAGTGGCTGAGCACCGGGCTGTACATTGTCCCCTCCCTCCCCAGGCACCACCTTGGTTGCTTTACTGCATCCTCTATCACAAGGTGGAAAGAAACGTTCGAAAACTGGGATAACTGAGGAAAAAGGGATTCTCCCACTTCTGGAGGAAGGGCTGCTCAGCAAAGCAAAACTACAGAAATCACAGAATTGCCTAGATAGAAAAGACCTTTAAGATCATCGAGTCCAATCATTAACCTCACACTGACAAGTCCTCAACCAAACCAGATCCCCAAGCACTACGTCTGCACGACTCTTAAATCCCCCCAGGGATGGGGACTCCACCACTGCCCTGGGCAACCCCTTCCAATGCCTGACAACCCTTTCAGTAAAATCCTTCCCACTATCCAATCTAAACTTCCCTTGGCACAACTTGTGGCCATTTCCTCTTGCCCCATCACCTATAACCACATGGGCCTGTGTATTACTAAGGGTAGATTTCGATTAGAAGTGAGGAAGAAGTTCTTCCCTCTGAGGGTGGTGAGACCCTGGCCCAGGTTGCCCAGGGAAGCTGTGGATGCTCCATCCCTGGAGGTGTTCAAGGGCAGGTTGGATGGGGCTTTGAGCAACCTGGTCTAGTGGGAGGTGTCCCTGCCATGGCAGGGGGTTGGAACGGGATGATCTTTGAGGTCCCTTCCAACCCAAACCATTCTATCATTCTATGATTATACTTGGATAACTAGAGGAGAAAAACCTTCTACCCATGATTTATCTGCCAGTTCATGGGATGAAGATCTTTTAGGGTTTTTTTTTCACCCTGCGTGCCCAGCATCAACATTTCAGTGCTGGCACAGGTTATCTTCCATGCTGTAAAAGCCGCCCCCGGCAGCTCTGCGTTCTGGCATTACAGGTTTGGTGAGGGGTTGGCTGAGCAAGCTGGGATGCAGTTCTGAGCACCCTGTGTAAATTCTGGCTGTCCTGCAACGAGGGTTTTCTCCATTAGATGTTGTTTTCAAACCCGGCAATTCAGCATTGCAGAAATGTTCCCCAAAATACCCATGGCTCCTCTTATTCTTCCCTCCCTTTGCATTTACCTTGGCCTTTTGCTCACCTCAGCACTCACAAAACGAGATGAGAGGTGGAAAGAGCAGAGCGAGACATCGCTCCCGAAAATGGGCTGTTGAGTTCGAACACAATTTCCCACCTCTTGGTGCTTGTTAGAGACCTGCAGGGTCAAAACAGAAAGCACCAGAAAACGCATTCCCTGAAGTGGTGTTTGCTCTGCTGTGGTGGCAAATGCCTGAGCGAGGAGGAGCGGTGGGGACTGCACCCCGGGATGCCCCACAGCATCCCGGAGGACCTGCTGACTGAGCCACACGCGTGGAACTGCAGTAAAACTGCTCTTTTCCCCCCTGGGAGGGTTTGCTCACGAGCACCCCGCAGATTTGCAGTGGCAGGACAGAAGGGACATGGCTCCAGGTGGGCTTTCACGGAGGACGTGGAGAATATCTGTGTGGGGTCTCTGTATGGGTTCAGCTGAGCCACAGGCCAAGTAGTAAAAGCTATTTGCAAATGGCACAGCAAACTCAATTAATCCGCTCAAAGGGATGAAACACCTCTTTTGAACCAAACACCAAAGACTGTCATTTCCACAGGTTTATCAGAGGGCCAGAAGTTCGTGCTGTATCTGCAGTAAAGCAGTTTGCTCCAGAGATCCCAGAGCCTCCGCAGTGGTGACAGCAGTCTTAGAGGTTGAATAGAAATAGCTGGATAGGCCACCCCATAAACACATATAATTCTTGGTTGAGATGCTTCATAAATCATTCTCGTCATCCCTAGGGCATCCCACCAACTTCCATTATCCCGTTCTTATTCTAATAGGCATACTCTCAGCAGAGCAAATCCTCCATTTTCCAGAGCTTTCAATCACAACTAAAGAGTAAAGATGAAAAATCTGCATTTCAAATCGTTGTTTGTTGTTATGACAACATAGCATGAATTTGGTCCTCGCTGCAGCTCTTGCAGTCTCGGGCTTCAGAGCATTTCTGAAGCTTTTATGAAAAGAGCGATCTTCATGTGATGTAAAACATCAGGAGAAGCTTCCTGGAATATAATTCCAGTGAAAATTATCTCAGCGGCTAAGCAGGAACTTTTCCGCCTCACAAACATCCCCAGAACACGTGAAACTACAGCCTGGCACAAAAAGACCCAAGAAGGGTCTGTTGAAGGTACAACAGACTGCAGTGGCCCTTCTTTCCATCAGAGGAAGGGTTTGGTGTAGGGGCTTATTCAGTAAGTGTCTGAGTCTCATCTTCTGCACCTTAAAGAACATGGATATATGTGACAAAAAGATCAAGATAAAATAAGCGTACAGTTGGGTCCTTTGGATCCAGTAAACAGCAACACAGGAACATGCATGATCAGCAGCTTTTGGGGCCAAAATGGATCATTATGAGAGGCCGGGACAGAGCACAGAGATTTCATCTGATGATTTCTGAGAATCTCGCTCAACATTTACCAAAAAAATCCCAGTAACTATTTACATAAAGTCTAGAATTAAAGATTTTCCTCCATGTCAGTAAAACACATCAATGGCTCACCCTTAAAGCATCATCTCCCACCCCAGCCGTGGTGACCCTTACTATCCTGCACCGGCACGCTACCTCCATCCACCAGCTTCACCTGGACAAAATTGGGATATTATTGGGACGTTTGGAACGGATGCATTTTGACATGCTATTGATTAATTCTTTTCTTTTAATAGATTAACTGGAATGTTAAAGCTGCTCAGAAATCCCAGTTGCCCGTGTTAACCACGTGAACGGCAGCAAGCAGCCCAGCCTCGCAACCGCGTCGCTGGAAGAACCACGGGGAAACACGCACAGCCAAGTAGCCACCGCTTTTATTTCATAAAACCAAACCAGGCAAAGAGGTCTGTTAGCCTGGCAGGGAGTGAGATCAGCACCAAGGGACCTCTTCCTGGGGGAATAAGCAGGAATTCTCTGCTAGGATAACAGAGGCTATTTCAAACTACCAGCTCCCTAAAGCTGGAAAGACAGTGACATAGGAGGCTGCCCACCAGGTCCTCCTGCACTGATGCAGCTCTCAGAGCTGCTAATCCCATGGGCTTCACCCTTATGGATGCTGATGTCCCTCAAATGCAACTTAAACTCAGTAGATAAGGGAGGGTGAACAAGATAGGTGGGGCCATGAGCAACCCAGTCTAGTGGGAGGTGTCCCTGCCATGGCAAGGAGGTTGGAATGAGATGATCTTTAAGGTCCCTTCCAACCTAAACCATTCTGTGATTCTATGGTATCTGGAAAGGTGAAGATGAAGGACAACGATGCAGGTAAAAGGATTAGTGAGGAGCAAAGGGGAATCTCTGAACAGATGTGACAACAGGGGCTCTTCAGGAGGAGGAGGAGGAGGAGGAGAGATGCACGTGTCCTGGGCTGGTGAGGAAGGCACTCCCAAGGAAGAATCCAGCAGTTGTCCCTGGGGTAGTAAGGGTCCAAGCTACAGCAACATTAAGCATCAGCATCCAACCAAAGTAAAAATTGCAGCCACGGCCATAATAGTTTTAGTGCCTTTAAGAAAAAAAAGGGTTTGAACTAAACTATTGCCATCTGTCTTCAGCTGAATGCGTAGCCACACATCGATGGCAATTTATAAATAGATTGAGAGCCTTATTAAAGGTTAGTAAAATTGTCCTGACTCCTTCTCTCTCCTCTCATCGACATGAATAGCTGCCATTCATTCTGGGGAGAGAATTTTGCTTGTACTGAAGCAAAAAAAAAAAAAAAAAAATCCCGGCACACAATCAGCACTTTTATTATCTGTTCACTGCATTAGTGCAGTCATTCAGCTACAGATGTTCACTGCAGCCCGAGCCCAGGCTGGGACTTTACTCAGCTCAGAGTGAATAAAAGTCACCCAAAGCAGAGTGAAGGGATCACGCAGGGAAAAGCTCTTCCCTCGTTATTTATTTCATACGCCCCTGCCCAGGAGGAACCCGTGGCAGCCCCGTGAGCCAAGGTTCATTGCATTTGAAGAGCCCAAGCGCTTGCCACCTCGTGACAGTTTGGTGAGGACCACTGCAGCAATCACCTGTTAACCACCTAACTGCCAGAAAACAACCCCAGTTACTTCTACTATCTGCAGCACGCTGAGATCACTGGAAACCACACTAAGTGGTAGCTCTGGCTCACGCATCAAACATCACCTCCCTAAACCATCCCAAAAAAGCCATGCTTGCATTACCAGTATGTCCCGGCAAGAGGAGAAGGAAGGAAATATTTTGCTTTTCACAGAATAGTAGGGGTTGGAAGGGACCTCTGGAGATCATCTCATCCAACCCCCTGCACCAGCAGAGTCCAGGCGTGTTTGGAATCTCTGCAGAGAAGGAGACTCCACAACCTCTCTGGGCAGCCTGGGCCAGGCTCCCACACCCTCACACCAAACAACTTTCTCCTCCTGCTCACATGGAACCTCCTGGGTTCCAGTTGGTGCCCGTTGCCCCTTGGCCTGTCACTGGGCACCACTGACAAGAGTCTGGCCCCATCCTCTTGCCCCCACCCTTAAGCTCTTGATCAGCATTGATCAGCTCCCCTCTGAGGCTTCTCTTCTCCAGCTCAGCAGCCTCAGGGCTCTCAGCCTTTCCTGGGCACAGAGATGCTCCAGTCCCTTAATCATCCTCACAGCTTTTGTTTAAAAATCCTTTGTACTTAGCCTCTTGTAGACCTGCAGGCTCCCAAGTCCCTGTTCTACGGCGTTAACCGGCTGTAGGCAGGAGGTACAACACTCTGCAGGCTCAGCCGGCTATTCCAGATTATCCGAAAGATGCAGAAAATGTCAGCAACAGCAGCTTGACAAGATTTTTACAACCATCCATCTATTATCTTCCATATGAGAGTTCATGAAAAGCAAAATAAGGAACTCCAATTTCACAGGAAGCTAAATGTATATATATTTAGAGTAGGTATATTTAGTATAAAGCCCTAACAAGGATATTTCAATCAGTCTAGCAATGGGATTATCTCAGAAACAGCCACATGCTGAGTTTTCATTAGCACGAGAAAGATTTCATCACCTCAATAATTTTTCAAGCTCCCCTAATATTCATCATTGCCCATTAGTTCCACTGCCTCAAAGTGACCCCTTATGATTTTTGTTATTAAGAAAAAAAACAAACAAACCAACCAAAAAAACCCCCAAAAAAACAGAAAACAAAATGAGGTGCAACCTGGCAAATACAAAGTAATGACATCTGGAGGAAAATAATTGGGAACAGAGACTGAAGGGCGAAAAGATGCCTTGGAGCCACAGTGAATGTGACTTATTTTAAATGGTGGACAATAAATAAGATATGAGTTTGCAGCATGAGGCATGCACATAAACTGCCAGTAGGTTTTCAAGCTCCATACTAACAGGTTCCCTCTGGACGGATCCCTTCCCTCCAGTGTGTCAACCACACCACGTAGCTTGGTGTCATCAAGGCCACCATTTACCTTTGTTGTCTAACAAAACTGAAGCTTGAAATGCAAATAGCTCAAAATTATCAAGTTTTGGTGAACAAAAGCAAGACAAGAGATTTTGTCTGACGTATGCATCTGTTCATTAGAGCTGTCTCCCAGACCACTCCAGCTGCTCACATTTTCAAAAACAACAAACACTTCACACAATATTTACAAGAGGAATTAGCAACAGAATGTGCACAAATAAACTTTGCTTAGAACTGTTTTGACAATAAAACGTATTTAGCAAATTTTGGTCCTTTCTAAGCAACCAGGAAAATGCAGGTGGTTTGGTTCTGGTGATGTAGGCAAGGATAAAGTCGCCTAACCTGGGAGAAAAATGGAATCTTCTATTATAAATTTCATCTACTTTTCTGTTTTCAGTTTGATGGTGAGAAGGGTTCTCCTGGTACATCTCACATTAGTTTTACAGTTAGCGACCAGGGGCTCTTTTTGCATGACCTGCTTGTTATAACTGAGCACTGAAAAACTGCCCGATTTTTTTAAACCCCCTTTTTTGTACCTCTTTGCCCTTGTTCACTTCTGATTGTATGGGTTATACATTCACAGGCATGTTCAGATCAGCTTTAAAAATTTAAAGTGTTTCTATTAGAATAGGTGATTTTAAGGTGATTTTGCAAGGTTGAATCTATTCACGATAGCCTTTAAAAACATGGTTTTTTTCTAATCTTAATTTCACAGGACATCAACTGACCAACAGACTTCCAACCCCCGGCGCAAATCATTCCACTTGTCTCGCACAGTATTTTGATTTTTTTTTTTTTTCCCTTCAACCAGAGTATTCGCTCATGTGAAACCACTGAACTTGTCAAGTGGGGTTTGAGAAATAAGATTTTGAAGAGGAAAGAAGAGTCAAAACATCCCTGGATCCTCTCCCCTCCCTGGCCCCTGTTTCCTTGCCCTGGGGCACATGTTTCTCCTCTGCTCTTCTGAATTTCACACAGTCCTCCAGCCTCCTCCTTTTTATTTCTTCTCCTTGCCTTACTTTGATACTAAGACACTGTGGAAAAGACACACAAAGTGCTGTGGGGTTGCACAGACCCCTCCAAAGCCCAGTGCCAGTGGGAGTCGTACACTGGGATTTCCCAGCGCTGGGCTTTTATCTGAGCCCTTCACGGGTGGGGTGCATCCCTCTGGCCCCTTAAGTGCCTCCAAAAATTTTAACAGCATTTTACAGGAAAAATGAAAGCATCATTTACTAACCATACTATCCAAAATAAAGAAAAGAAGCTCCAAAATCGATACTGCTGGGGAAAAACAAGCCTCTGAACCCCTGAATTTACTTTTTGAAATTATTCATTAGAACCATTGCCACAAGATGTTCAGTGCACAAAAGCAGAAGGATTAAGAAGAAGGCAAATGAATGCCACGCAGAGAAAGAAAACATCCAGAAATGAAGTAGATAAACAAGTAATTTATAAACTTTCATGGTTCAGGGACTAAGCACAACATTAACTGCTTGTAGGTAGGAAGACACATTAAGTAAATTACTCCCATGACCTCTTCGGATCTCCCAGCCGTCCTGTCCCTGACCCACACTTATTTGCACTTCCCCATTCAACTGGCAATTTCCTTAGAGAAAATTATCAAGGGAACCCGTTCCTCACGTAGAGACATCTGAAACTCACAGGCAGAGCACGAGCTCAGGTACATCAGAGCCATTAAACATAGAATCATAGAATCATTCAGGTTGGAAAAGACCTCTAGGATCATCTAGTCCAACCTTCTTTGAACAGGAACCTATGGCAGGACTGTCTGAAAGAAGACTTGTGAGGGGATGTTGCTGAGTTCAGCGGTGGCCTGCACGACCAGCCAACTGGTAACAGCATAAAATGATGGTGGCTGCATCAGCACAACAACCACACACAGCATTTTTTCCCAGAAGAGCTGTGATGCAAGATGTTGTATTCACTGTTATCTGCAAGAAAGCAGGTGAATACAGTGGAGGAGAAAGGCAATTCCACAGAGTAGCTGTGGCTGGCAACAGATATCTTAAAGCAGGCTGGAATTAGAGAAAGATTTAGTAACACAAGATCTACAAAGTTGGGGAGGGGAAACAAAAAAAAAACCAGCAAAACGAGCTGCTCTTTTGTCCTTATATTTCTTTCCTTGGCTTACAGGCCTGAGATAACAATGCCTGTTCCTCCCCGGGTGTGAGAAAGTTAGGATCTGTGGAGCCTGGGGAATGATGTGGCAGGGAGAGAGGGAAGAAGAAGTATTCCCAGCTCTTCACTCCAGCGCCAGAAGCCCAGATCCGGCGTTTCTCCAAGGAACAGCCCTGCCTGCAGTGGTCCCTCGCTGGGATGGCCGAAGGCAGCACTGCAGTTGCATCTCTGTAATTAGAACCGTCTGCCCGAAGCAGCAGCCATGGCTGTGGACAAAAGGGCAGCCGTCCATGCGGGAAGCCTCCCTAACTCGGCATGTTTAAAGGAAATATTCCCTCTTGCACGCTGCCGAATGCACGGCATTAACACGAGCGTGGGCTGCAGGGATCAGAGAGCCCTGGGCAAAGAGCTGCCTTGGTCCTTGCAGCCACCCGGGGACGTGAGAAATGACACTGGGTGTGCAGAAAGAGAAATAAAAATCCCCTGGCTTTGGTCAAACATTTATCAGCCGTCTGGTTCTCCCAAACAGAGCTGGGAGAGCTGAGGATACAGCAGCCTCGAGAGCTTCATGCAAGATTAATGCCTACGGGGATACCTCAGCCGAGGTGCGCATTGAGATTCTGCACGTCGGGCTGGCAAATATGCCAAAGGAACGATGCTCTGCTCAGACGGTCGATCGGGACGCGCCTTGGGTGCTGCACTGAGCCTGCCCATCACCCCTGCACCGAAATACTCGGAGCCCCCCGTCAGTTCTCCCCTCCAAGGGTAGAAAACGCTCTGCTCTAAAAGAGCATCTCTCACTCACACCCAACCCACCCTATTTGCTTTCACAGCGAGTCCCGTCCTGGGCTGTCTGCTCTGCGTCCAAAGTGAAAAATACTTAATCTCATTTAGATGTTCTTTATATCTATACTTCTTCATTTTAAAGCTTTTGCTAGAAGAGCTCATCAAAGGAGCAATGCACATGAACACACCACGTGTGGAAGAAGCACGTCCTGGCAGGGTTGGACCAGGAGAGCTCTGCCCACGTTTGCTATGGACTGCATGGCCAGAGTCATTCTCCTGCTTTCTCCATGCTTTGGTAAAACACCATTTGCCTTTTATAAAAGCAATGTTTTTATCATTTACCTGCAATACATGGAAACCTCCAGAAACCCCTCCACTACCCCGCGTCGCTCCTGCAGCGTTACCAAACCCAGACCTCCCCAAAAGCTCGGCTTTTTGGCCTGGGGAACCTTTGCAAGATGTCTGCAATAGAAGGTTCTGGTTTCTTGGGCTTTGTCTTCCCTTTTTCTTGCAGCTTCTGTGTTTTCTTGACTGTTACTCAGCATTTCAGGGCACATGGGCTTTTTATTTTTAACTGAATGATTCAGTTCTGACTTGATCAATTGACAGTCAAAGCTGGGACGCTAAGAAAAAAACACACCAAATACCATGAGACTTCCTGATAAAATCACAGACGTCGGCGAGACTGGATGAAATAAGATACTTCCCAGAGTTTGCCCTAGATACCAGATGCAAATCAAAGCTAAACAGGCTCCGAAACTTGAAGTACACGCAGCTCCCCACTGATTTCATCTGAAGCAGTGGGTGCTCAAAAATCTGATGCAAGATATTTAGCTCCTTCAGTAAAAATGAGGGCTCAAGGGTCTCCGATCAAACAAAGCCCATGCAACGAATCCCCCAGCTCTCGCAGCATCTGCCCAGCCAAATGGAGAAAAGCAGCAGAGCAGGAAACCACTTGAAACTGGGTTTATGAACAAAACTGGCTGAGGACAGCAGGAGAGGAACCTTGACCCCATGCGCTAGTCCCACCAGACCAGGCCGAGGAGCCCCTTGAGCAGATGCTGCCCGAGCAGGCTCCTCACAGCTAATGCTTCATGGTTTTTTTTTTCCTGGCAAAGCTGGGCTTTTTTGTTCCTTTGCAGGGTTCTCATTTGCTCCAGCGCAGCAGATACCAAGATGATTTATGTGCACAGCACAATGACCGAGGGTGTGTTGAGCACAGCATCAAATACCAGAAAAAGGGGCTGTCTAACCCTAACCCTGCCACGAGGAACCAACTGTCTACCAGTTAAAGGCAGGTAGTTTAACACACACATGGGGACTGCACCTAAAATACTTGGCGCTTACTGAACAGCTGGTATTTGATCACCTGAAGGCTGAAAAAATGGTTTATTGTGGAGATAACTCTGCACAGACGAACACAAGGGAGATGGTATCTACCTCCCAAATGGAAGCAGCTCTCCAATCCCACCAGCCAACTCGGGAGAGTCGTCGGCAGCAGTGGCATTGTTTCTGTCTCCCAGGTGATTTTCTAGTAGGAAGGGTGATTAGAAGAGCTGATAACATGAAATAAAAGCTGTTCTAGAGATTTTTATAGTTCACGAGTGCTACACAGGTGCTGGAGTCCATTTGCACAGCCTCTCTACCCAATGTATCTTACAGGAGAATAGTATCACTGAAGGCATCCTCCCTCATGCTCTGATGGCCACGTCTCTTATCTCTCCATGGGTCTGAGTACCCACTTGCCCTGCCCACATCCCCTGCAGCCGGTGTGGGCACAGCTCAGCTCTCCTGGCCACGAAGAACATCTCAGCATGCTGCAAATCTAACAGGGCCTGGTACCCAAAGGTGCTGAAACGGAAAGTCTTCGCTTTCCAACGGTGGAAGTTGCTCTAAGCAGCCAACATGAATTTTCATTAAAAACTCCCTTTTTTTGCTTTTTTTCCTATGAGCAGGAGAAGCCCGTGGTGTAACAAGAATATCCTGATAACCTGGCCAAATAGGAGCACCCAAAAGCCTCGTGCATTGTGGGCTTTGCAATTAGCTGCTCATTTCCAGGCAGAGCTTGGCCCAGCTGTGTCTCTGCCCTCCCCTAGGTGGTCGTGGTTGGGGTGGTGGGTGAGGTCAGAGCTACATCAACCAGGAGCTGCTCAGTCTGTGAGTGGTTTCCTGTTGGGGCTGGTTGCATCTCGGTGAGCTCTCTCAGCAGGCAGTTGGCAGCACAAAATGAGAAGAGCGAAGGGATGTGGTACTTCTGAGGGGATGTTGCTGAGTTCAGCGTTGGCCTGTGTGACCAGGCAGTTGGCAGTACAACCATGAGAGCCTGCGGATACATCAGAGGCACCTAGCCTGAGGCACCCGCCACTGAGATAACAGCGATGTACCAATTATGCTTAATAATACTCATGTTTATAAAAGCAAACAATCCATCGTGGGCATTAGCTGTCTTTGATGTTGTTTAAAGAGATGAAGGATGCAAACTAAACCCAGTGGCTTCCTCTATTAGCCAGAACATAACCAACAAGAAGTAATAGTCAAATGCAAGGCACTGAGGAAGCAGAGCTTTCTCCTGCAGATGGAAGCTGAGAAAGAGGTCTCTGTCTTGCTTTATCCTCCACCATTAGCTCCCCTTGCCCTGCTCTGAGCCACCCTCCCGTCACCCAGCTGAAAACAAAGACCTTCAGGCTCCCAGTGCTATTTTATTTAGGGTCTTCAAGCACAAGGGATGAAGTGATTGTGCCCTTGTACTCTGCGCTTGAGAGTGCACCTTGAGCACCGTGTCCAGTTCTGGGCACCACAGTACAAGAAGGACATTGAGCACAGTACAAGAAGGACATTGAGGTGCTGGAGCAGGTCCAGAGAAGGTCAACAAAGCTGGTGAGGGGTCTAGAGAACATGTCTTACAAGGAATGCCCGAGAGAACTGGGATTGTTTAGCTTGGAGAAGAGAAGGCTGAGGGGAGACCTCATTGCTCTCTACAACTACCTGAAAGGAGGTTATAGTGAGGCTGGTGATGGTCTCTTCTCCCAAGACAGGAGAAGAGATAATGGCCTCAAGTTGCACCAGGGGAGGTTTAGATTGGGTATTAGGAAGAAGTTCTTTACTAAAAGAGTGGTTAGGCATTGGAACAGGCTGCCCCAGGGAAGTGGTGGAGTCACCATCCCTGGAGGTGTTTAGAAAAAGAGTAGATGTGGCACTTCAGGACATGGTCTAGGGGTCAGGGAGATGCTGGGATGAAGATTGAGCTTGATGATCCTAGTGGTCTTTTCCAACCTCAGTGATTCTATGTTTCTATGATCCATGCTAGCAGCAGATGAGAATGAGAATGAGCTCCTGCTGTAGGGCCACACAGGTTGGGTTAGTGACTCTTTGGCCCTAAACAAAGGTTTGCTAGTGAAGAACGTTGCCAGTGCTGAACGGTCCCAAACAAGCTCTCACCTTGGCTGCCCATCCTGCAACTGCTCATTCCCTGCAGTCCCCTTCACGTTACCTGGTTTATCATGCTTATCAATGAAAAACTATGGGAAGTACTTTTTAAAAATGAAGTTGCGAACTCCCTTGATAAATTAAACGAGGCAGTTACTCTCCAAACACTGAATTGCACCACCGGCCTTAATGAGATCTTGCAGCCTGGCTGTGAAAATTAAGGCCTCTTAATCTGTGAGTTTTGGTAACTTGCTGGTGTTTATTAACCTAGCACGTTCAAATCCTAGGTTTCACAGCACTGTACATCATCATTCAGTTCCTACTGGAGAGCTTTACCAAAGCAGTGGTTTCCACAATTTCCTGCATCCTCAGGGAGAAATCAGAAACAGCTGATGATAATGGTATCTGTCTGTTGAAAATGCATTTTGTCAGGGGTGCTCAAGATCATCCAGCGCGTAATCTATAATGACGGGGGTCCCAATACATTGAGTACAAACACTTTGTTAACCCCCCTGATGCCCTCGTGCCCTGAAAGCTGTGCCCAAGCCATGGGCTTTCCTTGGATGGGTTCTAATGCATGCTCTTTGCGGTAGGGACAGAGGTCATGCTTGGTTTTCAGCCCCGCAGTTTATATTCGCATTTATACTTCACATTATCACCACTGGAGCTGCCTGCACTAACGTGACATTGGCAAAGGCCGCAGAGAAAGGGAACTGCTGGCGGGTGAACGAGCTCTGCTCCAAATGAAGGAGCATCTGGCAGCAGGCATGCCTTCTTCTGTGAGCAGGCATGCAGGGGCCGAGGGGGCATGGTGAGGACAGCAGCCGCCTTGGCACAGGCGGGATAAAGCCGTTGCATCAGCCAAAGGTTGCTCAGAACCTCCCAGGTTCATCATCCCTCCTGCACTTGACACCCGAGTGATGATCTCCTGAGCCTTCCTATATGAAGGAGAATGAAAGTCCCATAGCAGGGGGAAAGCGTGTGGTGGCTGAGCAACGTGGACCAGTCTCACCCACTAGCTGCCAAAAAATCACAGCTAAACCCCCGCTGTGGTCCCCCTCCCCTTTCCCCCAAGCTATGGCACTGGGGTTTCCATAGCACTAGGCCATATTCCATCTGGTTCTGTTCACTGGCTGACACACCAGAGCTGTGCTGTCCAGAGACCTGGACAGGCTGGAGAGTTGGGCAGAGGGGAACCTCAAGTTCAACAAGGACAAGTGTAGAGTCCTGCACCGGAGGAATAACTCCCTGCAGCAGTACAGGGAAGGGGTTTCTGGAATGCATCAATGACAACTTCCTTCTTCTCCAGGTAGTAGAGGAACCTACGAGAAGAGGTGCTATGCTAGACCTTGTCCTCACCAACGAGGAGGGGCTAATGTGAAGCTCAAGGGCAGCCTTGACTGCAGTGACCATGAAATGATGGAATTCAAGATCCTCAGGGAGACAAGGAGGGTGCGCAGCAAGCTCACGACCCTGGACTTCAGGAGAGTAGACTTTAACCTCTTCAGGGATCTGCTTAGTGAAGTACCGTGGGATGATGCCCTGAAGGGGAGAGGGGCCCCAAGATAGCTGGTCAATATTCAGGGAACACTTCTTCCAAGCCCAGGAGCAATGCATCCCAAAAAAGAAGGCAGCAGGCAAGAATACCAGGAGAGGAGGGCCACAAGGATGATCAGAGGGCTGGAATCCCTCTCCTATGAAGACAGGCTGAGAGACTTGGGCTTGTTCAGCCTGGAGAAGAGAAGGGTCTGCGGAGATCTTCTTATGGCCTTCCAGTATCTGAAGGGGGCCACAAGAAAGCTGGGGAGGG
>JAVFHW010000629.1:26262-38993 GCA_032159205.1 Eurystomus glaucurus suahelicus | reverse complement strand
TGATGCACTTGTTCTGCTTTTTCATTTCTGTAACCCAACCATACACTTTGACTTCTGTGGGCTTCAGCTGTCTTTTTAACCAAAAGAACCCACTGGAGTCAGATCAGTTCCTGGGAGCTAATTCAGGCCCCTGCAGGCAAATTCTCTTTCCATTGGGTTTGTCTGAGTAAGGACTACAGGTATTGCTTCACAGGTATCGTCAGCTCTTGCATGAACAGCTTCTTCCTCCACCCTTTCGCGCTAACTTGACTAGGGCTACTTGCAGGGTGCTCCAGCTTAGCCCTAGATCAGGATCTGGCCCATGAAATCTGCAGCAGTCCTCGGAGCCTGACCCAAGGATCCTGCTTTATTTACCTTTGTGCTTCCCAGGCTGTGAAAGGTGCAGACACACCTACCTTGGCCGAGAGAAAAATCATGATGAGTTATTCCTTCAGGCTTGTGTTCAAGGTTAAGAAAAAACATAGCCCAGAGTTTAACAAAATGAAGAAAACCGTCCTACTAACTTTGTATCTTCTAAGAAAACTTCCTTCTCTTTCTAGTGCCTTTCTCTGGCTCTATGGATGTGATTCAATCTTCTTGTAAGTTATTTATACCTACTTACATTTTATATAAGCTGGACCATACTCCTGAGCCCAGGATGATTATGGAGACAACAACATGATAATAGAGGGATCAAATATTTTAGGAAGAACGTTGTTGTGAATGTACTTTAAGGTTGATGAAAAAAGCACTTGGACACAACAGGAGATAATTAACTCCAAACACTGATTCTGTCCAGTCAGACTTCCCCCTTGGTGTCTTGCCACTAAAAATTACCGATGTGTGGATTAACCTTGAGCAAATGTGCATGTAAAGCAGAAACAGGGAAAGGTACGCTTTGCTAATACATTTCAAACAGCTGAAGGAATAGAATGGAGTGAACGTTCCAGGGAAAAAATAATCTGCTAAAATGATGTAGTTTCATGTTGCATAGAACAATTTATGAGCTCAGCTTGATTTCATTAAATAATTTCAGCCCTTCCTGAAATTTTGGGTATTTTACAGCTTTTAGATAAAATAGTTTTATGCTTTGCTACAAAATGATGTTTTAAAGCTACATGTACCTAAAGTTTAAAAAAAAAAGCAAATAAGACATTTCAGGCCAGACAA
The DNA here is from genome assembly GCA_032159205.1 of Eurystomus glaucurus suahelicus. NCBI lineage: Eukaryota > Metazoa > Chordata > Aves > Coraciiformes > Coraciidae > Eurystomus > Eurystomus glaucurus. Next base: position 37,844 of record JAVFHW010000629.1, on the reverse strand, counting down.
AATATTTCATTGGATTAAAACACTAGGACACGTAGAAAGTTGCTTGACTCATAGAATCATAGAATACGTTGTGTTGGAAGGGACCTTCCAAGGTCATCTAGTCCAACCCCCCTGCAGTCAGCAGGGATGTCTCTTACTAGATCAGGTTGCTCAGAGTCCCATCGAGCCTGCCTTGAGCATTGAGTATTTGAGTATTGAAGCAAATAATTTTATTCATAATCTGATGTGTAAATACAAGTTTCTATTACTGAAAGACTTTGCATGATGGTCCCCTCTTAGTATTTGCAGGATTTGATTCTTGGCTATTTGGCCGTTTTCCTTGGAATAAAGGTGTACCTTCAAATATATTTATGCTTTGAAAAGGAAGGCACCTCCTTTTTCTAAAGGAATCTGACTGGGAAAACAGTCCTGGGACTTTGGATATTTTGACTGGGTAACTGAGGTTTGTTTAACCAGTGCCTTGACTTTGAAATGAGATAACAAGAATGTCAAAACTTTAAGAGGCTATGTCAACACATGGCTTGAATGCTTAACTCCTTGTGGTCTTACCGGCTCATCCCTGTGCATTAACAAGATATACATCTGACACTGACTTAAACCGACCCGGGAAGGACAGTACGTACAAGACCATTACCACACAAAAGGACAACTGTAAGTTGTATCTGAACAGTCGGCCCTAACTTGTAGACTCTGCAGTTCAATGTATCAGAGGTATTTGACCCATTTTCTCTTGTATAGCCATTTCTGGTAAAATATTTGCATTTAGCATTTGTGCTGGATGAACTTACTGCGTCTGAAAGTTTTTCATGGTAAACTAACTGGTTTTGTTTGGCTGCCTTCCTGCTCGGTAGACCCAGAAAAATCTTATTCCCTGCTTTCTGGATTGTCTCCGGAAGACTGTAAACTACAGAATTGAGGACACATAATTTTAGTGGGTTTTAATTGAAATTTAGTGCGAGAAGAATAACACAATCCTTTCTTCTTCTACTCTCCCTAAAAAACCAACAAGGAGGAAACAAAAAAAAGAACTTATAGGCCAATTTACTGTTCATTAAAATCCAGTCCAGAAAATTCAATAGATTTGCAGGTGTGTTATATGAAACAGTGAAGCAAGCACTTCCTCCAGTTAGCACCTAATCGTGCAAAGCCCCAGTTCGCTCCCAAGAAATCCCAGGATTTCTTAAGTTAAGCAGTGTTTAGTGAGGATGCCAGCCTTCTATGGTCAAAAGAAAAGATTTCTGGCTTGAATTTCCCACTGTGAATCCTAGTCACATTCTCAAATCACTTTTTCCAGCCCAGTTCCACACCTCTGGATTTTACAAGAGTTACATAGGTATGCCCAGACTAGAGATTTCTAAATGACCTTGTTATGGTCTATGTACAGACCTGTAGGGTACTTAGAGCTGACCATTAGATTGCTAATGAATGCATTCATTCTTCACAGAGTTACTGAAGACACAGTTACAAACTGTTTGCTTCCAAACTGTTTATTTTTATAATCTCAGTTTGTCGAGTGTGACTTGTCACACCGCTCATAATGTGTGAGTTGTGCTTCCCGACTGGGCAGTGAAACTTGTGAATGGCACTTTTGAATGATCAAATTCTGTTGAGTTTTGTGTTAAAAGATGCACACGTGTGCAGCATCTGATAATAATTTTGCTGAACTCAAAGATAATGATGAGAGATACTCTTTTGTATTCTCTGCTTCACAGAACATTTCATTAAAAAAATCACATTTTATTAGTTTTGTTCTTCAGATGTGCATGCTTGTTTGCATGTGAATTAGAGTAATCTTTTGCACAATGAACAATTTAATAGTCATTGGGTACTTGATTTGCATTAAGCAAAAGGAGGAATTAACATTTAGGAATGTTAATTATAATTAAAACATATACCTTTTGACAAATTTCTAACAGTGAACTGAAAATTACCATTTTCTCTCTAAACATGTAGGTGTTCGCTTATGACAAATTGTCACCTCAACTCAAGATCTAGAGGGTCAATACTCTTCAACTTTTCTGTCTTCTTGTCAAGCCTACTGACAAAGCAATACAGAAATTTCTTCCTTCCTTCCCTTCGTGCTGTTCAGTGAAATGAGCAAATGAGAATAACCCCTTGATACTGGACGGTTTGTTGTCACTCCTCTATTAGCCACTCATCTGCACTCTCTTCTTCTAGAACCATATTTCAGTTGTTCATGGACAGAGTCTGAGATCCTTGCAAGATACAAACTGAGAAACGGTCTAGGTTGGACATTAGGAAAAGCTTTTCAGTGAGAGGGTTGTCAGGCACTGGAACAGGCTGCCCAGGGAACTGGTTGAATCACCATCCCTGGATGTGTTTAAAAGCCATGGAGATGTGGTCCTTAGGGACATGGTTTAGCAGAGGACTTGGTAGAGCAGGGTTATGGTTGGACTGGATGATTTTAAAGGTCTTTTCCAACCTAAATGATTCTACGATTCTATGAAATTGCTAGAATGTTTAAATTTTCCCAGTGGTCCCTGTTGGCTGTTGCAGTATTCCTCCATATTTATTCTTCCAAACACATTTTTATTCTCTACATTCTAATCTCAGACATTCAACATTATGCCAGTTAAATTTACATGCCTTCAGGACATTTTTTTTTTTTTTTGCTTTACTTTTGTGGCTACATCAGGAGACATGTGGCCAGATGAGCATGAATCAGTTAGATGGGGAACTTCCCCCTGCCCAATTGCTACATCAGTGTCTACAAGCTCATGAGTAAGGTACTCCTCTAAAGTTAACTGATCACGTATGCTTTCTCTATTGGCAAGAATGACCGAAAAAAACACCACTAGGAAATGATTTATCCTATCCTAAAATAGGCAACAGAAAATGCTTCAGTCACCTGAAACAAAAAGTAGAAAATGTTAAGTCATCAGTCATGCCTTCCTCCAAATGGAGATTATATCATCCATTTCTGATCCTTAGCCTTATCCTGTCATCTTCCAACATTGAGACACTTTACAGCTGCTACTACTGAAGCTACACTTTGAGAGAGGAAAGAGGACAAGCTAGGTACAATTGTGTATCCAAGAGATTACTTCATGTGCTAGATGAGAGAAGACCTAGAAGAGCTAGCCAGAGAAATGATTAATGGGGAGATCTTTTGGACCTAGAACATGGGAGAGGCACCTAGCTGCTGGACACAGTCAACACTGAGATGTTTACGGACATATTCAGAAGCCAACCTTTAATGAGGCTGTGGGTTTCACTTCATAGAATCACAGAATAATAGGGGTTGGAAGGGACCCCTGGAGATCATCTAGTGCAACCCACACTGCCAAAGCAGGTTCACCTAGGGCAGGTTACATAGGAACACATCCAGGTGGGTTTTGAAAATGTCCACAGCAGGAGACTCCACAACCTCTCTCGGCAGCCTGTTCCAGTGCTCTGTCACCCTCACAATAAAGAAGTTTCTCCTCACGTTGAGATGGAACTTCTTGTGTTCCAGTTTGCGCCCATTGCCCCTTGTCCTATCACTGGGCATCACTGAAAAGAGACTGGCCCCATCTTCCTGACAGCCACCTTTCAAATATTTATAAACATTGACCATATCCCCTCTCAGCCTTCTCTTCTCCAGGCTAAACAGCTGCAGGGCTCTCACCCTTTTTGCATAAGGGAAATGTTCCAGTCCCTTAATCATCCTCACAGCCCTCCATTGGACTCTCTCTAGTATTTCCCTGTCCCTTTTGAACTGGGGAGACCAGAACTGGACACAATACTCCAGATGTGGCCTTACCAGGGCTGAATAGAGGGGAAGGAGGACCTCCCTTGACCTGCTGGTTACACTTTTCTTAATGCAACCCAGGATACCATTGGCCTTCTTGGTTACAAGTGCACATTGCTGCCTCATGGTTAACTTACTGTACACCAGGACCCCTTGGCAAGTTCAACTTGCCCTTGTTGAACTTCATGAGGTTCCCCTCCACGCAGCTCTCCAGTCTGTCCAGGTCACACTGGATGACAGTACAGCCTTCGGGTATGTCAACCACTCTTCCCAGTTTTGTATCATCAGCAAACTTGTTGAGGGTACACTCCATCCCTTCATCCAGGTCATTAATGAAGATGTTGAACAAGACTGGGCCCAGCACTGATTCCCGGGGAGAACCACGAGCTATAGGCCTCCCATTGGACTCTGTGCCGCTGATCACAATCCTCTGACTCTATTGTTTAGCCAGTTCTCAATCCATCTCACAGTCCGCTCATCCAACCCACACTTCCTGAGCTTCCCTATGAGAATGTTGTGTGAGACGGTATTGATCAGGTCTCCCCTGAGCCTCCTTCTCACCAGGCTAATCAACCCCTGTTCCCTCAGACACTTCTCATTAGACTTCTGTTCCAGATCCTTCACCAGCTTTGTTGCCCTTCTTTGGACAGGCTCCAGCACCTCAATGTCTTTCTTGTAGGGAGGGCCCCAAAACTGAACACAGAATTTGAGGTGCTGCTTCACCAGTGCCAAATTCAGGGCCTATAGCTTGGGGAAGTTTGCAGCTTACTCGTCTAATATTTCTGATCTCATTCCCCTTCACTAGAAGCAACAGGAAGATGTCATTTCACCAACCTTCTTCTATCTCACATCAATCTCTTCTTTTTTTCATCTCACCGTCCATCCCCTCTCCCTCTCTCTTCCTAAGAATTCTTTAGCAATTGTCATGCTAGCCACAGGCTCCTTAAAAAAAAATGCATTCTCCTTGTGTTTCCTATGCTCTGTATCACGCCTATTCTGATAGCCTAATTATTAACACTGCTAATGGACAATGGAGTAAATGAGAAGGTAGAAAGCATGGTGATTTGACATGCCTTCAAATGCAATGTTCTGTTGTGGGTAGAACATCTCTGCATGGAAATGAAAAATAGCAGGAGCAGTCACACTATTAAATTGACCTAGCCCTTGAATTTTTACTGCTTTGATTCTTTTCTAATAACGGAGGAAAGCACACATGAAATTCTTAAATGATGTATTCTATTTCAATCATTTTTTTTTTTTCTCTAACACAGCATTTTGAAAACTTTCTCATTGTTTTATAGTTTCTACTCTACAGGGGTTATAAAATGTGAGAAAGAATCCTTGCATTCAGAAAAAAAGTACCTTAATGTGTTGTATGCGGTTGAATTTTCTCAATACAGCTCACTGAGGGTCACTCTTAACAGATAATTGTTTAATATTCAAACAATAGACAGGTTATATCTGCTTATTTAAAGTCTCAGATAAGAAGAAATAAAACTACATTCTCTTTCTTTTGTCTGTATTAAGAACAGATTGATCTGAAAACCTTCAGTGGCTGCTGAAAGCCGCAGAACCAACTCTATAAAGATCAGAGAAATGCAGGTCAGTTTGCTTTCCTTAAAACCTTCATCCGATACAAATGCACATTACTTAGCATTGAAGAGGCATCCTGAAGCTTCTCCTGGATGTAGCATTCTGGGTTCAGGGGGAAGTCCAAGGCAGGAGAAGGAAATCACTTCTCCCATAAAGCATGCTCAGGTAGAGATTACCTTTTCTTCCTTACTGCTGATAAGAACGAAGCAGAAAGTTGTGTTCCTGCTGGAATGACAAAATTTGTTCTTCTGTTTGTTTCCCAGGGTGAATATGGTACAATATTTACTGTACCCATTTCTGAAGAATACAACTCTTTTCTCCCAAACTACTAACAAGATCAAATATTAGGTTAGTTTTACCTTGGACTGGTCATTCCTACATGATATAAAATGCATGAAATCATGAACATATTTGTCCAAATACTAAAGGGCATACTATTTTCCAGGGTAAGGCCTATTGCCTACATGCTTTGCCTTGTACTTTCCAAGCACCTGCCACTGGTGTCATGAAGATCTTGAATGCCATCTAGTAAGGTACTATCACATGCTTCTAAAGTCAGGGGCAGCTTTGCTGTGGGTTTTCAATGGGGCCAGGATTTCAAGCCAAGATGGATTTAATTCCTTACGAGATTTATTAAGAAAGGAGAAAAAGACTTCACGATGACACGTTTTCTGTTGATGTTGCACAGAAGACAGGAAGGGTGGAGAGTATCTCTCATGTTGAGGTTCAATAAAGTGTGTTATGTTTGCAGCCTGGGATACCATGCAGAGGATCTATGGCAGTGAGGATCTTGAGAGGAAACTGCATCTGTTGTATTTGACATTTGTGTCTATCTGTTCTTTTCTTTCCTTTGGTGGGTTTTATTCTTCTGGTCACTTCCACAGGTTTTATTTCAACTCCAGTGGGGCTGCATGAGATTTACAGTGCCATAAACAAAGGAAGAATCAAGACAGCGTTTAAAAAGAAGATCCATGTTCTTCACATTTCTTCATGCTTACTTAGCTTTGTGCACTAAAGCATTTTCAGGGAAAACAGCAAGATTGCTCTGAGGAAACACTTTTTTCCCTCTGTATGAGTGTTTCCAGAACTTCAGTCTGAGAAAGAACACTCCTCTACCTGTGAGTGCAGGTATAAAGAGGTATGTGTCAGGAGGGATTTGCTGGGTTTGGCACAGTTCATGGTTTCCTCAAACTTCACATTTGCTTTTAGAATGAAGCCCGCGGGTTCACAAACATTAGCTTTGTGTTAGTGTTCCCTCCACTCCTTAACTCATCTTTGTACATGCGTATTAAATCAGATGATGTTGTTGGCAGCAAGCTCTGTTGGGTAACACAAAACGTGTTTTGATGTACTGAGTACTGTCATGGTTTAACCCCAGCTGGCAACTTAGCTCCACAGTGAGATGGGGGAGAGAATAAGAAGAGTAAAAGTGAGAAAACTTGTTAATTCAGTTAAAGTTTAAAGGGAAAAGCATAAGCTGAGCACTCAACAAAGCAAAGCAAGGAATCCACCTCTTCCCATTGGCAGGCAGATGTTTGGCCATCTCCATGAGAGCAGGACTTCATCACGTGTAACGGTTACTTGGGAAGACGAAAAACATATAACTCTGAATGTCCCTGCCTTCTTCCCTCAACTTTTTATGCTGAGCACAACATCATATGGTATGGAACATCTCTATGGTCAGTTGAGGTCAGCTGTCCCAGCTGTGTCCCATCCAAACTACTTGTGCACCCCCAGCCTACTTACTGGTGGGATGGTGTGAGAAGCAGAAGAGGCCTTGATGCTGTGTAAGCACTGATCAGCAATAAGGAAAACATCCCTGTGCTATTAACACTGTTTTCAGAAAAATCCAAAACATAGGCCCATACCAGCTACTATGAAAAAAATTAACTCTATCCCAGTCAAAACCAGCACAGTATAGAACCGTAAAACACAGCTCATATCATTCTGTGTCATTCATTCATGTGCATCCTCAAGGGAAGGTGGTGGCCCAAGAATGTTGTGGTTCTGATGTAGGTGCTTCAGATACACTTGGTTTTTTAATAGAGAAGTTAGAGTAGTCAAACTCATGAGCAGTAACAAAGTGCAAGTTAACACCTTTAGGGGTTAGGACAGTGCAGTTAATGAGCAGGAGAAATAGGAGTTTCAAAAGCTGATGGGTGTGTCACAGGGAAGTAGGATCTGGCTATGGTCAGCAAGAAATATGAAGCAATGGCTGGGGAATTTTTGTTACGATACGTGGTGTCTCACTTGAACAAAATGTGATGGAGGCTTGTTCTAATCAGACTCAAGCACCAAAGTAGAGTTCCCCACTTCCTGCCATTTTTTTCCTCCCCTGTTTTCACACTACACAGCAGGAGACTTTATTTTTTATGCCTACCATAGTGTATGTCTACTTCAGGTGCAGGTCCAAACATATGAGCCAGTTGCCTCCCCGACTATCAAAAGTTTCTATGAGCTACAAAGGTTATGTGTAAAAACAGGCTTTCGTTTATGCTGCATAGTAACTGTTCTCTTTAATCAGCTGAGTAATCCACCGCTGAGTTATTGGCAGCATGTGCTTAGGAAGTACCGAATGTAAAATTCAGTAAGTTTGCAGAGTGAGGACAAAAGTATGTCCTCTTCTTAAATACCTTTGAATTACATTGTCCACAACACAAGAAAGACATGGGCCTGTTGAAACAAGTCCAGAAGGGTGCCACAAAAATGATGAGAGGGCTGGAAAGCCTCTCCTGTGAAGAAAGGCTGAGAGAATTGGGTTGTTCAGCCTGGAGAAGAGAAGGCTCCAGACAGACCATATTGCAGACTTCCAATACTTAAAGGGGGCCTATAAGAAAGATAGGGACAACCTTTTCAGCAGAGCCCGTTGTGACAGGACAAGGGGTAATGGTTTTACACTAAAAGAAGGTGAGTTTAGACTAGATATATGGAAGAAATTTTTTACGAGGGTGGTGAAACACTGGCCCAAGGTGCCCAAAGAAGTGGTAGATGCTCCATCCCTGGAAATATTCAAGGTCAGGTTGGATGGGGTTCTGAGCAACCTGATCTAGTTAAAGATGTCCCTGCTCACTGCAGGCGGGGTGGACTAGATGATCTTTAAATGTCTCTTCCAACCCAAAACATTCTATGATTCTACCTTTCTTTCCAAAGCTTATAATTGTAAACAGGTTTTCTGGTCCTGTGTGGCAGAAATATCTGTGGAGTACTACCACTCAAGACTCTTAAAGCTGGAAGTGCTATACAGTATATATATTGATACTCCATAGAAAATAAGGCAAAGAAATTATTAGAAGACAGGAAAGTCTAGAAGTTTAGATGACAAACTGAAAAAGTGAGAAAAAAGGTGAAGTTTTGGCTGAGGAAAGACATGGCACTGATAGTGATATCTAAATACATATCAGTGATAGCTAAAACACACATTGATGTAATTAAAAATGTAATTTACAGGTATTTTTATAAGCACAAGTTTGTTGTTAATTAAAAAGACTTCATCTACAATGTGTTGCAAAGTAATTAACAACAGCATTGTTTTAAAGTAACAGTGGCCTAATTCCACAAATATTTGTCACATATTAAGCTGAACTTCCATTTACTCTCATCCTTACTGGTGTTAACCAAGCTAAATCTAGTGAGTATTAATGGAATGGGTTCTTTGCTTTCTGATGCAGAGCCATTTTGTGTGTCTGTGTAACAGGAAAACAGCTGCTAATTTCACAACTGAAGTCCAAACACCATCAGTTGGCAGCAACAATTTGCACTGTTGCAATGAAGAGGACACATTATTTTTTTTTTTTTTAAGCACATCTCAGAGATTAAACTAAGGTAAAGACAACTGAATTTATAAGATATAGAAAATAACATGGCAAAAACAAGAAAATAAATAACAAGTAGGGTTCTAATCACCAGAGGAATGAAGCTCTGTAAGAGCTCTCTAGTGAGAAATGCAACCATTGAAGTGGCACCACCTAACTCGATGTCATCTGCAAATTTACTGAGGGTGCTCTCGGTCTCCTCTTCAACATAACTGATAAAGATACTAAACAGGAGTGGCCCCAGCACTGAGCCTTGGGGAACACCACTTACGACCAGCCACCCACTGGATTTAACTCCATTCACCACCACTCTCAGGGCCTGGCCACTGAGCCAGTACGTGAACCAGTGGAGCATATGCTCGACCAGGCCTAGGGCAGCCAGATTTTTGATGAGAATGCTGCAGGGAACAGTATCAAAGGCTTTACTGAAGTCCAGATAAACAACACCCACAGCCTTTCCCTCATCCACCAAGTGGGTCACCTTGTCATAAAAGGAAATGAGGTTCATTAAGCAGGACCTGCCCTTCATGAACCTGTGCTGACTGTGCCTGATCACCTGGTTGTCCTGTAAATGGTGTGTTATGGCACTGAAGATGATTTGTTCCATGACCTTTCCTGGCACCGAGGTCAGACTGACATGTCTGTAGTTTCCTAGATCCTCCTTCTGACCCTTCTTGTAGATGGGCATCACATTTGCTATTCTGCAGTCCATCGGGACCTCCCCAGTTAGCTAGGACTGCTGATAAATCATGAAGAGTGGCTTGGTAAGCACATCTGCCAGCTCCCTCAGTACTCTTGGGTGTAACCCATCTGGCCCCATAGACTTGTGTATGTCTAGGTGGAGAAGCAGGTCACTAACCATTTCCTCTTGGATTATGGAGGCTTCCTCCTGATCCCCATCACTGTCTTCCAGCTCAAGGGGTTGGCTACCCAGCAAACAACGAGTCCTGCTATTAAAGACTGAGGCAAAGAAGGCATTCAGTACCTCAGCCTTTTCCATGTCCCTAGTCACCATGTTGCCCCCCGCATCCAGTAAAGGATGGGTGATACTCCCTAGTCCTCCTTTTGTTGTTAATGTATTAATAGAAGCATTTTTAATTGTCTGTTATGGCAATAGCCACACTGAGTTCTAGTTGGCCTTTCGCCCTTCTAATTTTCTTCCTGCATAGCTTCCCTGTCTTTGTAGTCCTCCTGAGCGGCCTGCCCCCACTTCCAAAGGCCATAAACTCTCATTTTGTTCTTGACTTCCAGCCAAAGCTCTCATTCAGCCAGGCTGGTCTTCTTCCCTGTCTGCTCATCTTTCAGACATGGGGATGTCCTGCTCCTGCACTTTTAAGATTTCCTTCTTGAAGAGTGCCCAGCTTTCCTGGACTCCTTTGTCTTTCAGGACGGCCCCCCCAAGAGACACTGACAATCAGTCTGAACGGGCAGAGTCTGCCCTACAGAAGTGTAAGGTGGCAGTTCTGCTAACCCTTCTCCTTACTTCTCCCAGAATCAAAGACTCTATTGTTTCATGATCACTGTGCCCTAGACAGCCTCCAACCTTTACCTCTCCTACAATTCTTTCTCTGTTAACAAGCAGCAGGTCCAGGAGGGCATCTTCTCTATTTGGCTCCTTCACCAGCTGCATCAGGATGTTAGCTTCCACACACTCCAAGAACCTCTGAGACTGTTTCCTCTCTGCTGTGTTCTATTCCCAGCACACATCCAGGAAGTTGAAGTCCCCTATGAGAACAAGAGGCAGAGAACGCAAAACCTCTCCCAACTGTTTATAGAGTATTTCATCAGTCTCGTCATCCTGATTGGGTGGTCTGTAACAAACTCCCACCGTGATATCTGTCTTCTTGGCCTTCCCATTTATTCTTACCCATAAAGACTCAACCCTATCATCACCATCATTAAGTTGTAGACATTCATATACCTCTCTAACATAGAGGCCCACCCCACCCCCTCGCCTTCCTCGCCTGTCCCTTCTGCAATACTGGTAGCCATCAACTGCAGCACTCCAGTCACATGAGTCATCCCACCACACTTCTGTGTTTTCTCACTGCTTGATGGCCTTCAGTTCCTCCTGCTTGTTAACCGTGCTATGTGCATTGGTAGAGATGTACTTTAGCTGGGCTAGTGGTCCTGCCATGTTTTTGGAGAGAGAAGCCCTAATTCCGACCAGCCCATTCTCAGATGCTTCCATAGTTACCAGCCTATCAACTCTTGTGTCTTTGCTGCCACATGGATCATCATCCCAACACCTCCACTGAGACAGCCAACTGTAACCTTACTACCACACTGTCCCACAGGTATTGGCATGCCACTCTCAGGCTCCTCTCTAGCAAGCCCAGTTTTATTCCCATGCCCCTTTCTGTCTAGTTTAAAGATGTTTCAATGAGCCCTGTTAGCTCTTGCCCGAGGATCCCTTTCCCCCTTTT
>JAVFHW010000629.1:9120-22115 GCA_032159205.1 Eurystomus glaucurus suahelicus | reverse complement strand
TCAATAACGGTGATAAATAGCTGTTTCTTTTTATCAACATTTTTGAGATATCTTGCCTGCCCATTTTTACTCTAAGAGCTAGGGATGGAAAAAAGTTTTGGTTTTCTTAATGGCAGTAGAAAATAAAGGGATGCATGCGTAGGACTCTCATTTGGATGTGCAAAAGTGGAAGCTATTTGTACTAGTCTTCCATACAAGCAAATATGTGCCAGTTGTGGATCACAGTTCTTTTCCCATGTGTCTTTGTTCTGAAGTAGATAGAAAGGAGGATCCATCCACAAGAAGTGAGACAGAGGACTAAAAATCATTCAGTGAATTACAGATACCTGAAATGAAATAAATTTTTCTTCTGCATTTGTACCACAATTCTGAGGGCAGGCATAACATCTTTATAGTCCACTTACACCTTGGTTCCCGACTCTTCTGGGGGCTAAAATGACGTTTCCCATCATGTAAGTAATAGAACAGGGACAGAGAAGCTCTTGCTTAAATTGCTTGGGGTTCAAGTGTTTTACACAATTGCAGTTTCTCTCTAAGCCCGATCCATTGGTCAGTTTTTTGGCAGTCATCTGAAGACTCCTGCCTGGAACAGTTTGTGGTGAAGAAAATTTGTGATTGACATACAAAGGCACAAAGGAAAGAATAGGAAAGGTACACACGTTCAAATGTAATTTTTTATGTTTTAATGAAAATGTGACAACAGGATGACAACAAAAAGCACGAGACCTCACGCGTATCCATACTGTGCTCTGTGCTTCCGTAGTGTTTCAATGAGTAATATGCAAATCCTCTATCATTGTTTTCAACCAAGTAATTGTGTAGTTACTGTGTCAGGCCTCTTTCATAAGATCATAATCATAAGATCTTTCAAACTCAAATGGAGAAGTGGCAATTAGCTTCTGCTCTGTCATCACCTTTTCCTCGATGAAAACAGATAGTGTTGATGAAAAGTCAGACTAAAGAGGCTGTAGACTGAACTCCAATGATTAGACATTGGATGAGTGTGAATATTTGCTCTGCTTGTCTGTCTTGCATAGGGCCGTTTAAACCACAAGAATAGTTCTTCCTCCAGAGAGCTGCTCTCTCTTGAATATTTTTTGCTGGTTCCTTTGAAAAAAAGGGTCTGGTTAGTCACAGCTTCTGCAGTGGTTTCCCATCATGTCACCCTGTTTCCTGCAAATGTAGGTCTTTAGGAAGTGGTCAGACAGGATTTCTCATTGAATTTCATTAGGTTTTACTCTAAGTAGGAGAAAAGTAAGGATATTCTGGATTCAGGAGTTTCTGAGGTGATACTGAAGCTCTTCAAAATGCCAACACTGATGTATTTATTGGAATAATTTCATATTGCTGGGCTGAGTTGTAGCATTCCTCATGCTCTGTGTTTACATTTTTATGTATGGAAAAGCTTAGAAAAGGAGCAACCTTGTTTGTGGTCCTGATGGTCCAGTTTTCACTTCTATGTCCATCTGATGATCTCCTGAGGACTGTTACAGCAACAAATGTAGGAACTTCACAACATTAATTGCATTTTCCTTCTCTCTGTCATAATTATGGGATTTTTTTTACCATAAAAAAGTAAATAAATCCTTAAAACTGAGAAAAAGGAATAAAAGGAAAAAGGAAAAAGAAAGTGTTCATTAGAGGACCTAGCTCATTCTAAGGGCTCTGCTGCAACTGTTTGTAGCTACATACCTATGTTACATAGCAATCATAAAATCTGAGCAACTTAATACATGTCCTTATTTCCAGGCTTGTCTTTTGACAGTTTTTTACATTATAGACCTATAACAGGCCTCATGGAGTTTTCAAAATGCAGAATTAGTGTATAATGCTAAATTACTAAGATTTAGGTCTAGGCCTGGAGATGCTAAGTTTGGGGTGTCAAGTTCAAGCACAAGTTCACACCCACACATTTGTTTCTTACAGCAACATCTAGTCTAGGATTCTCAAATCTGGGGTAGCCGCCCTAAAGGTGCAGGGAAATTAGATGATGAAGTCTAGAAGTAAGCTTTTTCTGCCAAATGAAAAGTTCCATGAGTGGGAAAGCTTGGGAGCTCAGGCAGAATTGAGACCCATGACATCAAATGACAGATAAGAATGGGCACCTACATTTGATCTGCTCTTTAGGCTCTTCCAGTGTATTAATTATATCTCCATTGGCTAATTTACAAGTAGACAGCTATACTAGGTTTCAGTATCAAATCAAGGGTCTGCATCCCAAATCAAAGCCACCTTAGGGGTGAGGTTCAATTGCCCACATGTAAGTACATAAGGAAATCTGATGTTCAGTGTCTCAGATGACTTCCAGGTGCTTCTCCAGAAAGGCATGGGCTCCCATGTGTTTTGCATCCTTTCTCCCTGTCCTTTGTGGATGCCTTCAGTATCCGACTCTTTGTCATTATATATGTATATAATATATATTTTGGCAAGAGAGCCATTCTGAGGAGAAAGACTTGGGGGTGCTGATTGATGAAAAGATGGACATGAGCCAACAGTGTGCGAGTACAATCCAGAAAGCCAAACATATCCTGGGCTGCATCAAAAGAAGCATGGTCAGCATAGCAAGGGAGGTGACTCTCCTCCCCTACTCCAGGGACACTGCCCCTGGAGTACTGCATCCAGTTCTGTAGCCCCCAACACACAAGGACATGGACCTGTTGGAGGGGGTCCAGAAGAGGGCCATGAAGATGATCAGTGGGCTGGAACACCTCTCCTGTGAGGACAGACTGAGAGATTTGGGGTTGTTCAGCCTGGAGAAGAGAAGGCTCCGAAGAGACCTTATTGTGGCCTTTCAGTATCTGAAGAGGACCTTCAAGAAAGCTGGAGAGGGACTTTTTACAAGGGCTTGTAGTTGTAGGATGAAGGGTAATGGCTTCACACTGCAAAAAGGTTGATTTAGATTGGAAATTAGAAAGTAGTTCTTCGCTGTGAGGGTGGTGAGACACGGGAACAGGTTGCCCAAGGAAGTTGTGGACACTCCATCACTGGATGTGTTCAAGACCAGGTTGGATGGGGCATTGAGCAAGCTGGTCTAGTGGAAGGTGCACCTGCCATGGCAGGGGAATTGGACCTAGATGATCTTTGAAGTCCATTCCAACCCAAACCATTCTGTGATTTTATGAAGTTTCTGATCTCTGTGTTGCGAAAGGTAGAAGGAAATGATGGAGCAGATCCTTCTAGATGTAAATATGCTTCTAAACGGCTCCTTCCTTATTAAACCTTTTGGTATACTGATCTTAATGTAGTGTTCAGTAGTGTTCACTTACCTTCAGCACGTGTTCTTCTCTGCAAGAAAAGCTTTTCTATACAGAGACGGAACTGTGCGAGACATGAAATCCTTGCTCATAAATAATTCTTCTTGTGACTCTTTAGGAAACCAGTACATTGCTATAAATGGGCAAAGTGTGGGCAATATGGCTAAAAAGGAACTTAGGGGAAGGCAGGATTTGGTTTAACTTCCTGTTGTGAGTGCTAAAGATAACATTAATTCCTGTGTCTTTCTCCGTTTCCAGCTGACTAATCCACACAAAAAGACATTGAATTCACAGCTGCAGAAATTTCCCACTCTCAGTGTTGAATTTGTAGTCTAGTGACCCAAACTGATGATCTAAGTTACAGATAGTTGTGTTCATCTTCCAAGAGACCAGTAGGCTTGAGAGCTTTTTCTTTGCTAGAAAAATTTACTCTTTTTTTTTCTTTATTTTTTTTTCTTCCTCACTCCCTCGAACTTTGAAAAAATAAACCAAACCCCTCTCAGGAACTTCATAAGCAGCAACAACATTTAACATGAACCGAGGAAAGGAAGGAATGATCAGAGAGCCTTGCAGTGCTGTAGATGGCTCTGGTTTGATGAATGGCACATAGCAGCTTCAACTTTTCGTTCACTTCAAATGAAGAGGTTCAAAAAACCTGTGATAGTTGTACCACTGGGCTATCAACAAGGAGACAACTAATGCAGATTATACGTGAGCCTTTGCCATACCATCAGATGTAGTTTTTGGTGTCGAGTACAGAGTTATCTCTCCTAAGTCTAGATGTCTGCTTTAGAATGAAGCAGCTCATTCCCCAAAAGTGCTTGTTTCTCTGCATGGGCACTAGGGCTTAACTTTCATGTATAATAGAAATCTATGGTTAAGTGAAAGGGATGTCATCCATTGATATCCTGCCTGTTCTTCACCATCTGCTGCTAGGACGGTCTAGCCCAACACTCTTCATGACAGATACCCTAGGGCTGCACAAAGTTCTGATCAAGAAAGCATCCTCCTCCATGCTTAAACCTGAACATGTGGTGCAAGTGGAACACACTTAAAAGGTTGATTTTGCAGGACTTTCGTCTGGCAGGCAGAAAACAGATTCACTTTATAGTGACTCTATCAAGCAGAGGCCATGGAAAATCCGCACTGAATGTTCCTGATGAACAAGGACTGCTGCCTTGGTCATAGTAAACCCATAGCTACCTTGATGAAGGCTGTGTGATGTAGGAAGAGGAGCAGAAGAGAATCAAAGGGCTACAAATTTGTCTAGAGCAGCTTGTCCGTGTGTTGCTATCACACACGCACAGCACCTCTGCAGTATGTTGGCTGGACCATCCTCAGAGTTACATAACTATATGCACATGTATATATAGGCATGTGCTACTGTGTCTGTGTGTGTCTAAAAAGATTCTGTGCAATTTTACCCAGCCAGGTCTCCAAGGTAGTATTGTGCCTGTTCATCCTTACCACTACATCAGTGTGCTTCACATCTGTTTTGAATGAGCAGTAGCAGTCGCCAGAGGATATCCTGTTTTATAGTTCCTTCTCTTTTTTTATTGTGTTGTCGTAGCTGCCTGTAATCCACTGTTATGTTACCTCTTGTGAAGTGGTTGCAGCCGCTGCAGCTCTGATTCCAATTCTTGTCAAAATCACCTAAATTCACTTGTCAGACTGCGAGGCATAAAATTAAATGGGAACTAACCAAATAGGCATAAAATTTAAATGAAGGAGACTAGGTGAGAAGAGCAGAAAGCATTTTGCCATGTGGGCCTCGCTGGAAGCTGCTGCACTGGCATCTAAGAACCTGGTGTTCGATGGAGCTTGAGAGAGATGGATGGATGCTCAGGCTATGGCTGGTATTAGTAAATTTT
Organism: Eurystomus glaucurus suahelicus; assembly: GCA_032159205.1. Classification (NCBI taxonomy): domain Eukaryota; kingdom Metazoa; phylum Chordata; class Aves; order Coraciiformes; family Coraciidae; genus Eurystomus; species Eurystomus glaucurus. Next base: position 16,990 of record JAVFHW010000629.1, on the reverse strand, counting down.
GTGGTACTGAAGAACATCCCCAGGTCCTAGATCTCAATCCTCTGTCTGGCTAAATTGCTGGAGTGTCTCCTAGATGGCTTCATTTTGGACTAACCCTCTGAATGCTTCCCAGGCACTACTCAGGATATGTCATGGGTCAGGGACAATTCCCAATAATTGGTTTGGATGTAGACAACCTGTCTCAGAGATTAAGAGTTTAATAGCATGGGTGCGAGCTGTTTCATGCTAGTTGGCCTCCATGTCAGGGAATGGTCCCAATTGTACTTTATTTCCTGTTTGGATGGAGCCTTAGGCTTTAGGCTCCACCTGAAATGCCGTCTTAGACACTTCAGTCTAGTGGCCTTATCATATCGGTACTATGATTTCTCTTTGATCTGGTCGTATTGGTTATATCTACACTTGGAGATCAGTCCCCAGCACTGATTAATACTTTAGTGCAACTACAGTCATGTTATTTCTGGTCTGTCAGGTGTTTTTGCAGGCAGTATCTCCTCTGCAAGTCTCAAAATGAGATACTGAGTGGTAATACAAAACTTTTAAATAAAAAATTCTTCCTGCCGCAAATCTAGGAGATGACTCACAGACCGCAGAGGATATGGCAATGAATTTATGAAATCTGGGACATTTTTTAGTTCCTGATGAAAAATGAAAATCACATAAATTGCATTTTATATTAGGAATTTTTATTTGTTTTCCACTTTATTTTGCTGACAATCATTATTTTTGGCAGAGTGCTATTAAGATTCCAGTCCAGGTCACTAAGTCCATTGAAAGCCTGCATGACTGCCTACCAGCACACAGCAGGCTGTGGTGAAGTATGGCTGCAATATATAGAATTTCAGTGGACAGTTGCTGCAAAATGGTACAAACATTTTGACTGCTTTAAGTCTGGAAAGCCCAAGGGAAACTGTGATTGTCACAGCTTTAAGTGGAATGCTGATTGATTGTTACCTGAAAGAACTTCAGATTTTTTGCAGAAGAGGTTCTTGGTCCCCTTGGTCCCTGGTTCCACAGTAGCTGAAGTGGCAGGCCAGCAAAGAGGGAGTTGTCCCAGCTCAGCAGAAGAATTAGGATTCGGGATTTCTGCTGTAAACTTAGGCTGAAATGGATCCAAACAACCATAAGTCACCCTCTTCTAAGTGACAATTTGATTGATGGTCTCACAGAAAGTGCATGCATCCATCTTCAGCCTCCCCAGCTGCTGAAGCATCTCCTCAAGAGGTAACAAGCTCGAGTCAAACTGTGTCCTTGCTTTCAAAGGACTCTTTCTGATGGAGAAGGATCCCCTGTCCCACAGATCAGGTACCATTATCTATCAGAGTAGTTTTGTAGTCATGATATTGTGATCCTTTGAAGGCAGAGGCTTTCCCCAGATATCAAGGAATTTATGAATTACATCAATGCGGTCATATTTAACCTCTTTGGAGAAAAAAAAATTGTTCATTTCCTTTATCATAGCTGGACAGTAAAGTCTTAAGAAAACATAGATTTCATCTCTTCCAAAAGCTTATTGCCAACAAGAAACTCGAGTTCCAGCTATTCCAAAGTGAAATTATACAAAACATTGAGAAATTGTACAAAACAAAGAAACCGCAAAACAGGAAAATTTCTTTAGTCAGGGCTAGCACATTGGACGACAGAGGGAGTGTAAACAGTACCCATCTCTGACAAAGATAATTACTTTTCCCTGCACTGTAACAGCACCAACAGAGGCAGAAACTGCCTGCAGTTCTTTTCATTTCATGTTAAGTAGATTATTCTTGAAAAGGTATATAGAATATACCATACAGTGCTTGGATCCCGTTCACATCACCCTTTGGCAAACAAAAGCCAAATGGATGCTGGTATTAGTGAGTAGGATGCATCAATGGAATGGCCAAAGCCCAGAGCATGTCCAAATTCATGGGCAGCAATAAATTAAACCCTAAATAATTAGGACATGAAGTTGAAGAAGGCAGGCATTCTTTATTTCAGCACTGGGTGCATGGGGGATCTTTCCTCCTAACATGCACACCTTCATCCTGTAGCACCCGTTATTTATACACAAAGTTGTTAATCATTCCGTTTTCCAATATATATGCATTGTTATGGACCCATACTATTGCTCAGTACATCCTCGTTTGATATGCAAATTACTACGCATGTTCTGTCCCTTATTATTCTGAGGCAGTGGTATGATTTGGGTAGGTAATTTGCCCTGCCAAGGAAGTGTGTATGGTGGGGGGTGATAGAGCAACTTGGTGGGCAACTAGCCCTCAGCCAAGGTTAACCCACAACAGCATTGAATTCTTGAATGGCCCCCATCAACGCCAAGTGCTTCCTCATATTCTGAACCAGGTGGAAGAAGTAGCCTTTTAGAGCTGCTTCTGGGAAGCACTCCCTTACAGCATTCATGACAGCCATTTTGTAGCTGCAGGGAATGGACTGTGGCCGTACATTAGGCATCAGTGTTTCAATGAAATCAAACAACTGCTTGTACATGGCAGTTGTGCTGGTTCAGCCATTATTTTATGCTGCCATCAGTTGCTTGATCACACAGGCCAACGCTGAACTCAGCAACATCCCCTCAAAAGTCTTCTTTCAGACAGTTCTTCCATAGGTTCCTGTGGGCCCAGCTCCTCTGCTGCCCACTGTGGTGCCACCATCACCTGCTGGACACAACAGACAGGGATGGCTCCTCAGGGGCCCTTTACATGGAAGGACACCACCCAGAGAGCTCAGCAAGATGCAACCGGCCCGAAGAGAAGCCACACCCAATAGAAAGCCCCCCTGGCTGGTGGGCTTCTGGTTGATATAGCCCTGGCCTCACCCACCATCCCAACCATGACCACCTGCATGAGGGCAGAGCCATAGACACAGGTGGGCCAGGTTCTGCCTCTGGAACATGAAGCCAGTGGGGAAAACAAAACATTCTGCTAGGCTGTGACTCATCCACAGGTCAACTCCAACTCGAGGCCCACAGCTCAGGCCCCAGCACTTCGATGGCGTGCCGTTGGTCTGGCAGAAGGGTGTGCCACACCAGATACCTCTCTGCTAGGATCTCACAGGCCTGGGGAAAGAGTCTGGGGGCTATTGGAAACGTGCCGTCCATGTACCACATGTTGAACATTTGCAAAATTTGCAGCCAACTTGTTCTGCCAAATATAAGAATCCTTCTGCAATATCACCAAGCAAGAATGACTGATGCATGCCTGGGGTTGGTTGAATAGGTCTTGGATTCATCGGGTAATACAAGGTCATCCAGGACCACTGGGTCCAAAGATGCTAAGTTTAATGCAGACAGGGAAGAAGTGATGTGGTGGTGGGGACTGTTGCCTCCCTGCGTTCCCTGTTGCCTGGGGCTGAGGAGGATGCTGGGTGTGGTGGTTTAGACCCTGCTGGGACCAGAGCCCCACACGACTGCTCCCACCGCCCCCCCACCCCCAGGCAGGAAGGGGAGAGGGAGGAAAATACAAACACCACAGGTTGAGAGAATAAGAATTTAATACAACAATGCAAAAGGAACAGTCAGAAGAACAACAGTAACAACAACAGTGAGGAGACAATGTACAAAACAAGAGATATAAAGCCTACAGAGAGCATGGCAACCCCCTGCGGGCGTGATGTCAGCATGGTATCCAATAGCCCATTGGCTGGTTTGGTATCTATCCTGACTATGGCTCCCTTCCAACCCCTGGTGAAAATTAACCCTATCCTAGCTGAACCAGGACAGTGGGACACCATGCATGTAAGACCCTGAAGTGCTGGGGCCTGAGCAACAGGCCTTGAATTAAAGTTGACATATGGATGAACCTCACAACCAGACAGTGTGACCGAAACCAGCAGAGGATTTTTCTCTGCTGGGAAATTAGCTGATTAGCTGTGAGAACAGACACCCGGCTATCCTGAGAGACAGACCAAAGCAGGTAGAGGTGCCTCCTCCTCCTCCTCTTTGAGTTACTTCCCAGGCTTGGCCGACCTTGGAGAGAACCCAATAAGGAGGAAAAATAGCAGGTGTCCCACTTTTGAAGTTATTTTTGAGGATTGCCTACGCAACCTGAATTGTTTGTCCAACAGTATAAAAGCTGGCCCTGCTTGTAGCGAGCTGGGGAAAAGCCGACCTGTGAGTGAATGCACCACACAGGGTTTTCCCCCGAGGCCCCCCTTGACTGCCTGCTGCAACCAGGATTTCCCAGCAATGGCGGGACAGAACAAGTATATTGGATGGGACAAGGGTAATACTGGTAATGGATTTTATTGCTTGTCCTTTTGGCGTCTGTTGTATCATGTACCTTTGCGGAATGTACCATGTACTTCTGATGCACCTCTCTGGCATTTGACGGGGTGGTTTGTGCATGGCCATGGTAATATTTGGGGTATGGTTGGTCTCCCCCTCGATTGTTGAGGTGCTCACTTGGTTTCTTTTCCCTTCTGTTATTGAGTTTGTAGTTAAGTTTGCTTTTCCTTCTGTTATATCACCCACGGTGAGTGGGTTTCTCTCTTCTGTTGTCAGCCATGTAGTGTCATTTCTGCACCCCATGGGGATAGATAATAAAATCTATATCTGCTTATGCATCTGCCTCCTGGTCATGGTGGCATTTTTTATGCTGGCCTGGGAAATTGGCAAAACAGACCCTCAACACACGCCCCAGAAAAATACCCACAACAACACTCCCAAAAGAATAGAGAAAAAAAACAGAGCAGGACAGGAATGAGTCTGCAGGTGGTGTCCCCTCTGCACCCCATGAAACCAGCAGGGAGTTGTCTCTGTGTAGAGCTGGAAATGTAGCGTTGTCCACTGGAGAGCTGGCTGTAGAGAGTTTGCTGCGCAGAACGGGCCATGAAGAGGTGGCCTGGAAGAGCTGGGTATGAAGAGTTCTCCCATTCCACCCCAGTGGTGCCTGGATGGCAAGTGTGCGGCTGCTTCTAGCAGGCACTTGGGACCCTTGGAACAGGCCCAGAGACACCAGGTGGGTGGTGCTGGGGCTGCTCCTTTGAATTGCTGAGGAGCTGCAGGGTGGTCCCAAGGCCAACTGGCCCAAGGTGTTGCTTTCAGCACTTGGGACGGGCACACAGCTGGTCCTGCAACTTCTCTCGGGCTTGCTGGATGGATTTTGCGCCTGACGCAGTAATGGTGCACAGTGATGGATCCAGTCTGTCCCAGCGTGGCTGGAGCAGGTGCTGTTCCTTTGCTCCTGAGAGCCAAGGGACAGTCTCAATGCTGCCTGCCTGCTTGATCTGGAGCTGCTCCTCCCAAGCTCCAGACAGCCAAGGGCCAGCCCCTGTGTCCTCTGCTGGGCAGTTCTGAGGTTGCTGGATCCAGCACTTGTGGCTGTCACACGGCTGGAACAGCAGCTTTTTCCAAGCCAGCTGGAGGTTTTTTGCAGTTGACGTTGTAACCATGAATGGTGTTGGAGCCAGTCTGTCCCAACGGGGCTGCAGTGGCTGCTTTCTTTCTGGCTCTGGGGAGCTGCAGGATGGCCCCAGTGGTGGCTGGCTGATGGTGCTGGGGCTGCTGCCTTGGATTGCTGGAGAGCCACAGGATGGACCCAGCGCCAGTTGGCCGGCAGTGCCTAAGGTGCTGCTTCCAGCAGTTGTGGCCACTGCTCCTCCTGAAAGGAGGCTCTGGGGGTTGCTCAGGTCTCCAGGAATCTCCCCAGATCTGCAGAACCTTCCAGAGAGCAGAGACTGGCTCCACACTGGCTCAGCCTGGCTGCCCCAGCCCTGGGATGCTCCCCAGCTTGTCACACAGCCTGGCTTTGGGAAGCGGTTCCGTTCACACACGGACAGGAGCGGTGCCGGCCAACTCTTTAGACTTACCACTTACGCTGAGTTGTGATATACACATGTAACGGGGCCTCTATACCCTGCTTCCCATCAGTTTGCTCTTTGTCACTGTGGGGGAGATTAACAAATGTTTCTGAAATAAAATTGTTGTGAAGTGGTACTTTGACTCAGTGTTGGCAAATCCTTTGCAAATTGAAAGCTATTAAGAAAACTTCAGGGGGTTTTTGCAATATTCTACTTTCAGGGGGTTTAGCAATATTCTACTTTAATTTCTCTATTTTCTTGCGATGGAAGACTCACATGTGGTGTTCCTCTTTATTCTAGATGAAGGCAAGATTTCCAGCATTTCCCAGTAATGCTCCAGATTTTTCCAAGCCAAAGGAAGTCAGTGTTCCTACACAAGAGCAGTAAGTCTACTGGCTATCAACCATTTTTGTTATTTTCAGGGCTCAGAAATTCACCCAAGTGAAGCCTGTTGACTCTACTGAAAAGATATCAAACTTTGTCAAAGCTCTTTCACTGTATTTGGGCTTAAAGATTATACGAAATTCTCTTTACCAGTGAGAGGGTGGCCCAGGAGACAGGAATCCTGAGACAGGTTTCTTTCTACAAACCCCAGATGCTTTTTTTCTTCTCACAGATATTTCCTGCTTTGTTTTATTTACACCCTTCTATGAAGAAAGGCTGAGAGAGTTGGGGTTGTTCAACCTAGAGAAGAGAAGTCTCTGGGGAGACATTCTTGTAGCCTTTCAGGACTTGAAGAGGCCGATCAGAAAGATGGGGACGATCTTTTTAGCAGGGCCTGTTGCAGCAGGACAAGGAGTGATGGTTTTCAATGAAAAGAAGGAGATTTAGACTAGAAAGAAGGAGAAATTGTTGATGCTGAGGGTGGTGAGATCCTACCCCAGGTTGCCCAGAAAGGTGGTCGATGCCCCATCCCTGGAAACATCCCAGGGAGGTTGGGCAGAGCTCTGAGTGACCTGCTCTAATAGCAGATGTCCCTGCTGACTGCAGGAGGGTTGGACAAGTTGGCCTTGAAAGGTCCCTTCCAACCAAAACCATGCCATGATTCTACATTAGGATTTACACCATGCCATTGCTAAACTGGCAAGTACATCTTCCAGGCCTGTATAAGAACAAGGGTTGTGTTTGTTTTTATTTTTAATAAGGATAATAAGCGTGAGTCAGACTAAAGTATCACTGATATATCCTCTTTGTTTTGCCGTAACTCCTGACCACGGCCAGGGAATGCCAAGTGATGAAATCCTGTAGTATTGCACGTTCCAAGACTAGGCCCATCAGATTTCCTGCAGTAATTCCTCCTTTCTTTGTGTTTCCAGGGTGTAAACCCTGAAATTGAATTTCCCAGTGATGACACAGGACTTTCTCCCTATCCCCAAATCAATCTTCTTTCCACCGTGCTGATTGGGAGTGCGGTCACCAAGTCAAAGTGCGATAGCTGCAGATTCAAGAGGAGCTTCTAATTTTGGGGTTGGACTTGATGACCCTGGAAGTCCTTTCCAACCATAGTGATTCTGTGATTCTGTCTGTGACCAGTAGGTGTCACGGCTGTCCCACAGAAGCCTCCTTGTCCCAGAGCACTGGCAGCAGTGAGAGGGTCCCTTTCTCTTGGCTGCCAGAAAAAAAAAACAGAGTCCTGATAAAACCGTGCAGAGGAGGCAGAGTCTGTGCCTGGCTTTACCCTGCTCCATGGAGGGGGAACAGAGGTGGGAGCTCCTCAGAGTGTCACCAAAGCCCACGGTCTGCCGAGGACGGGGAATTGGAGGTGCAGGACTAATTTTTCAGACTGACTTGCAAAAGCATGTCCATAAGACAAAATGTCTCATAAACCAGGGTCCACATTCCCCAGACGTCTCAGAGTACAGTTTGTGCACACAGTCCAGGACAATTTAATGCTTCTTTAATGCGGCTAATGGGCAATGTTCCCAGTACTTCAGGTTAAGTTTCACAGGTGTCCTGCAATGGTGTCAGCAAGAGTCTCAAACCCTTTCCTGCTCTGTGGTGTATTTTCCCAGGATTAGTTTCCCCACTTCATTTTAAGCTCTGCTTCTCCACAAACAGAAAAGTGACAAATACTTTACAG
>JAVFHW010000628.1:11677-46981 GCA_032159205.1 Eurystomus glaucurus suahelicus | reverse complement strand
CCTCCCCCCCGCACCTCCATATTCCGCTGCTCTCGGCGTGCTTCACTACGGGGGCTCCCCGCCGTGGGAGAGCCTCGGCCGGGCCCGGCGGCAGGAGGAGTGCTTTGTCGCTCCGCAGCGGGCCCGGAGGGGTTAAGTGGCGGCCCCGGTGTCTTCGCCGCAGCTGCGGACGCGGTGGGGTGGGAGTCCGTGGTCACCGTCCTCGGCGGAGCCGCTGAGGCACGCAGTGCTGCTGGCCCTGCGGGCGGGGCGGCGAGAAGGCCCTACTGCTGGCGGGGAATCCCTGGCCAGGAAGAACGTGCCTGAGAGGAAGACCTGGTACGTCACCTACAGAAAGAAAAACTTTCTAGTCCAGTTGAAAAGTTCTCGAAGTAGCTGTAATGACACAGCTGCTCGTTAGAACCGCAGGGTAGGTCAGTGTAAAGGCTCCAGCTAGAGCCCGGGGGTCTGTAAATATCCTCAAGATGTGCAGCATGGAAAACAGGCGTCAGGAAAGGGTGTGAAAGAAAGGTCGTCAGGAAAGGGTGCCTTTGCTTTGTTAGAGAGAAAACTTGAGAAAATTACAATGAAGCATGTCACCAGCTACCTGTGCGCTATCGCAGTCTTGTAAATACCCCAAATGAATCCTGTAAATGAAGTATTCGTTAATTACTAATTGTTCCCATGGTTAGCATCTGTAATTAAAATGCCCTGCATGCTTTCATTATTAGGGCATATCTGGACTCAAGTTACGCACCTTTCACTGTGTTAGCATTGTTAAACTGAGCAATCTTCCTCACTTGAAGCATGACTACGTGGGGTTTTTTTCCCTGCTTTCCTGTGTGAAAAGTCTCTACTATCAAATACGTTTATAAGTAATGTACGAAGGGGAATAAACCATTCGAATGCAATACATACACCTGTGTGACCTCACTGTTGAGGAACTGCACCCTCCTAATTATAGTAAGATCAGTTTGCCACCCAGCATAGTGTACTGCTTAGCAAAGAAAGCATCTCTAAGTAAATAATACTTTCTACACAGCTGCATATTAATTATTGATGTTACTGATTTTTTGTAAATAAAACTTGCTTTAATGACATACTTGATGTGATGGCTGAGTATATCTTGTAATGATTTTGCAAACTGCAAGTACTGTTAAAATTGCAGTTTGGTTTTTTTTTGCGGTTGAAGTGTAACTGGCTTGTAAAATAGATTTGTGGTGGGAAAGCTACCCACTTAACTGAAAATATAGCATGAGAAGCTATTTTGTTATACTGTTTGAATGAGTCTTTTGAGAAAGCTGTCTCATTAATTGTCTTCTAGACTTGGCTAATCAAGCTGAAACCCTTAGGAAAGGATGTGTGGTGGAAAATGAAATTTTAAATATGCTCGTGTAGCATATACAAAATCAGAAGTGGCTGGCATGCTGGTAGCTGAACAACTGAAGAGAATACGTGTTTGAGCCAGGTTATTTCTAATAGCAAAAACTTGTCACCCAGGTGTAGAAGATCACTACCTTATAACATAGTGGTATCAGCAGGAAAATGTGCCAAAAATACACTTTGGTATATTAAATAGTTTTACTTGTATAACTCTAGACCAGACCCTAATTGAAAGATGCTTCCAAAAAAAAGAAAAAAAAAAAAAACTTCCAACAGCATCTTACATTTATTTTAATCTGGCTGTTTTGGATGTTGATTATGGAGAAAACAAGCTGGGCGCTGGGGACGCAGAGGGAAAAGGCTCAGCAGAGCAACTTTAATCCCTTAAGGTTTTGACCCTGAGCGGGATTGCTCTGTGTTGTAAGGCAGCGTGTGAAGCTTGTTTTGCCGCAAGTCATCGCTTTGTTCCAGATTTTCTGGTTTCTATACTGCTGCAACCTGCAATTTCTTTTTGGTAGGGACTCAATTTTACTTACTAAATTGCTTTCTACGATGCTTTTTGCTACAGTGTATTCTATAATGAGTTTTCTAGAAATGCCTGTCTGCTACCATGTTACGTTTCAGGCTCTCCTTTTCACTGTCAGTTGTCACTGTGCCCCCTTTCTTCCAGTGGGGGAGGGTGACCAGCAGAGCAGGCTCAAGGCACGCAATGCTAAGAAATCAGAAGGTCTACCTATAGGCATGTAGGCAGCGTCAAACCGCAGCTCAGTTGTATTTCATCTCTTCCTCTTGTCTATCTTCCTTTCCCTTACCTCCTACATACTTACGTAACAAGGCCTTATTTCAGGCCTAATAAACCATGTTACCATGGTGGGGGCCTTGAAGGATAGATGGATTTTTGTTACCTCTTGCTGTTTAACAATATCCTAGTATTTGACAAAGATTTTTTTTTTTTTTTCATTCTATGTTTTACCGGAGCGTTGCAGAACAGCCTGTAGAGGCACATCATCTTTAGGACGTTTGTCTAGCTTGCTTGTTAAATTTACACTGTGTTTTCTAAATAAAAATCATTGCTAGTAAATCAGCACCCATTAGCAGGAACAGACAACTTTGTTAACAACTCAGTATGATACATTTTGTGGTCAATTTCTAAGAGGCTTCTCTTGCAGGCTTGCTTTAGAAGAAGGACCTCCTAATGGCTTTGCCCACCCTCCTCAAGGGAAATACTTCATAAATGGGTTTATGAAGCATCCTAACTATATTGGGCATGAGCAGAGTTGGGGTTTTTTTTGCAGTTGTGAAGTTTGTGGTGGGGGAAAAAAATACAGCGGTTTATAATTTAAGTAGCAGATTTATGCTTATGTCATATCCTGCATATGTCGTATCTTCTCTCCATGCTTGAAATTTGAGTTCAAGCCTTTCAGTTGAATACTACACATTTATATATAATATTCACATATATATACATGAATACTAACATTCTCTGTTAATTAGATTATATTAGCTCTTTTCAAGAGAACTGAAATACAGGGATGCTTTAAATTTTCCTTATCCAATAAGAAGTTTAATACTGTTAAAAGTTGATTAAAGGACTTAGAATTTTGATATCTGTATCAGAAGTGTGAACATTCATGTTTTGGTGGAATACATACTATGTTTTTGAGGTTTGCGTGCAAAATTCTGTGGTGGTTGCTGTCCTGCTATTAATTTTTGTTGTTCTGCTGAGCAAATAAAGTTTCTCTATTTGCAGATGATTGTAGTTTCCCCTCTAGAAGAAGTGGGGAAACCAGTTAGGAGCTGGAAAGAAAGAGTAGAGCAATAGAGATGGATGAACAAGCCCTGCTAGGGCTAAACCCAAATGCTGATGCGGACTTCAGACAAAGAGTATGTAATTAACTTGCTTATTTCACCAATAATTGGGGGTGCTGTCTCACGGCAAAGTCTCATATTTTCTTGGGTGGAGGGTTGGGGGTTGGTTTGGTGTTTTTTTGGTTGACCAATACATATGGTTCATGGTAGCAAGTACAAAACAAAGTCATGTTGCAAGCATGTAAGCTGAAGTTCCTGTGTCATTAATTCTGTGACATGCATGGAATTTATTTTTCTGGGTTCTGACTTTTTCAGTCCTTTCAATTCTTTGTACTTGTTGCTCCACTTCCTATGTAGGTTCCCATAAAATGAAAAGCAGCCACTGAAAACAATGAGTTGCTTGCAGTTGCCCTTTTAATTCTTATATGTGGTTTTTCTATTTGATTGGATTACCTACCTTTAGTGTCTTCGAATAAAATGTGTGTTTTCAACTGTAGCGAAGCTTTTATTTGCATAGAGTAGGTTAAGAAAGTAATTATGGTATGTGTGTAACAGTTACTTTCTTATCAAAAGAGAGATGCTCCTGATTCAACTGTCTGTAAGATAACCTCCAGTGAAATCTTCCAGAAATTAGGATATTAATACCTAGGGTTTGTGTTCATAAAACAAATCCTGCAAGATATAAGAAAGTTAAAAATGTAGTTTGATGCAGCCTAGTATTGCTGAGTAGCCTGCCTACTTTTGAAATATTTTGTAGCAAAGGTGACTTACCTTTTCACTAATCATGTAAGATGTAACATATAAAGGAGGGATGAAACAATTTCTGGTGAAACGCTTCAGTATAAGAAAATTACAAGTCCTATCTACAGGAAGTGGGTTCCTGTTTTAAGAACTTCTTTCAACTCACTGAATAGTTACTCTGGGAAAGTACTTTGAATGGAAACAATTCTGAACTAACGGAAAAGACAAAACCGAAAAAACCCAAGAGCCAAAAAAATCCCTTGAAATACATGCATTCATAGAATTGAAATAATGTTGTTAATCTAATGTTTCAAAAGTTACTTTACTGTTTTGTATAGGAAGCCACACTAAATCTTAAAGCAGTTAGATCGAGTTAACTATTGTCAAGCACTATTTAGAAGTTTGATAAGCAACTTGATTATCTAAAATTTGGTAGAAGTTTTTTCCAGTCTCTGTAATAGATTTGTAAGCTGATAGTTACCAGGTGATCAGTGTTTGAATGTTTCTTGAGCTTGAGGTGTTGAATACAGCCAGCCAAAGTGGTGCAACAAAATATAGAATTTGTGGAAGGAATTGTAACTTGGATGTAAACTTCCACCTAAATGGAAAGGCCCTGAGCAGGTTGAGCCTCCAGCTGACCATGTGTCTAGAGGGCCCTTCTAACCTTGACATTTCTGATTATGGCTTTTATATTCAAGTAACAAAAATCTTTGTATTGAATCTGAAATGGAACCTACGGTACCTGTGATATTAGCATTTGAAGAAACACTCTTGTGTTTCAGTTAATTAGGAAACCATATAGATAAATGGATATATCCAAATACTGTTTGTTTTTTTGGAGGAGAACTATTTAAATATGAGTCTAAGTGTGAATGAAATGTCTAGGTGTGTAGTTTGTTCTTTTATTAAATGAAACTTATTTGGATATTTGCAGGCACTAGCATACTTTGAGCAGCTGAAGATATCTCAGGATGCTTGGCAAGTCTGTGCAGAAGCGTTAGCTCAGGGTATATACAGGTAACGCAGATAAGAATTATCACTTATTTTTCATTAATAAGTTTGGGACTAGTTTTAGCTCTACAGTAGAATGGGCAAACAGTGAATTGCTGAAAGTTGACATAGTCTTCGTACTGTTTTTAGTGTCATAGTTGATCTGTGGCTGCTGCATAATGCCTTTCAAGGAAGAGCAATGTATAAATCGTAAAACTCCATCTTAATCTAGTAGCCTAAAGCCTGCTGCTTTATGAAATCCAGAGGAAAAGAATGAGTTCTAGTGCTGTCTTCTGGGGAGAAGTGCTGAAAATTTCCCTTTGTGAGACTGTAGGCTTTATATACAGTTATCCCAAGTATTCCTTGCCCCTATTCTATGGAGTAGGCTGTCCCATTTTTCAAGATGTAAAGAGTGTGTAGTCACCACTATTTTTGCAGAAAGCTGTGTATTTAGATCACAGAATAGTGCAGGTTGGAAGGAAACTGAGGGATGTACATCTCCTGAATAACAACGGGGATTTATAGTGAATGCTTTTTTTGTAAATGATTTATCAAAACTTCTGACTCCAATAGAGCATGCAGTAATTAACAAAACCACACAGGATTTAGAAAGAGTGTTTTATTATTTTTACCAAAATACATTATGATTGTTATAATTTTTAAATAATAAGATAAAAAACGTGTGTGGAATATATAGCATATGGAATGCCCCTTCCTAATATATACCTCTGTTGTTCTTTAGCTTTGTTCATTAAGACACAATTTACAACTTGCACTTGGTGTACTAATGGGCGTATTATTGAAGCCTGACAGATTTTTGTAAAGGCAGGATACAATAGGCATTGTAGTTTTGTACGTTCAGTACTGAAATCAAAGCATAAAAGATTGGTGGCTATAGAAAAAAAGATTATAATATCAAATGCAAATATTAGTTTAACAATTGCGCATTTTTACCAAAGCAACTGCTCAAGTATTTGTCTTTTTTTGCTTTAAAGTAGTAGCAGTAGCATTTTTTTTTTCTGGTGCGCAGTAATTCTTAATTTGCCAACGGGACTACGTGGTTGTAATACTTGAGGAAACTTTTCCTTCCTAGAGAAGTGTCCCATATTGCCACCAGTAACAGAATTTTCTTCTCTTTTCTAGTGATGATCACATCAAGTTCTTTTGCTTTCAAGTTCTGGAACATCAAATTAAGTTCAAGTGAGTAACCTTTCTTGACTAGCCATATACATCCCTTTAATTTTTCCCTTTTTATTCTGTTTGCAAAGAAACTTAAGCTGGTATCTGTCATCTCAGTGTGGTTGATCAGGTGGTTTTAATCTGGTCCAGAGGACTTCTCTGTATTTCTTCACTTTTCTTTGGAGAGGTGTAGTTGGGTTTTGAGCAGCGCGCTCTACTTAGCTAGTCCAATTTAGCTGAGTATGGCCCAACACAGAATCCCAGTTACCAAGGAGTGCTTGAAACTTACTTAGCCATGTCTTTGGGGAGATTCAAGTATTGCTCTGTATTCACTGGTTTTTGCAGAAGAGAGCCCTGCAAGCAGTAGCCTTGCTCAGTACAGAGTCCTGGACTTCAGACAAAGCCCTATTCATTCAATAACCACGGCAGAGATGTTAAGAGAAAGGAGCCTTTTCACAGAGTGGTGTTTTCATAGAATCATAATTTTAGGAAAAAATACTTCAAAATAATTTAAGTTTCATTGCATGGAACTATATTTTTTCCACACTTTGAGCTCCTTTGGTCTGTACGTGAACATCATGACAGAGGTGTCTGCCTCTTGGAATATCCTCATGACTGGCTGCAATACACTAAACATGTGGGTCAAGCTTTAGATAGCAGTGAGATCTATTTTGTATCCAATTTTCACCATTATATATCAGAGCAAAAATGAGAGACTTAACTGTCTGTGATTTTATTTACATGATTTTACCTCACTGTCCATTTTTCTCTGCTTTCCACTCCTGTCACCTGCTTCCCACAGTACGTTTTCTCTTGTTTTCCTGCTTCTTATTTTCTTTGAGCTTTTTTGGTGGGTTTGCTTTTTTCTTCTCCTTAATGAATAGTTACTTTGACAGGAACACTGAGGTCACATTCAGCAGTCATTCCTGATAAGGGTTGTACCAAACCTATACCCAGCTCTATTGCAAGGAGAGGGTTCTCAGCTTATCTAGTCCTGGGAAGGAATGTGTGGGTATTTTTTGAGGTGGACTGGGTATAATGTCAAGTTTTGCCAGGACTACATGTATGATGTAAAGCAGAATTACTTGTTTACTTTTTTGTTTTGATGTATGTCTGATAATAAATGTACTGTAGGTCAGATCAGTGAAGGGCTTCCTTGTGCTCTCTATTGACAGTCTTCAACATGTAGTAAACAAGTTCAAGCATATACAGATGTCTCTTTCTTCTCCTCATGGCTTATGGTCAGATATGAGTTTTTATTGGGGTCATAAGTCCTGTCCCTGATAGAGCAGCCTTCCTGCAAAATTTCAAGCTCCTACTCAAATACAGGAGGCAGTAGTGCCTCAAAATGAATGTAATCCATAAATGTTCTTCCTTATTTTTGTCTTTGATTCAAGATATTAATATGCAAATATCAGTGTAAATTCCTTTTCTAGGAACCTTTCATTTACATTATATGCAGTATTATGTGCAATATTAAGCATTTTTGCCTTACTGAATGTTGCACTTGCCATGAAACAGTTGTATTTTGATCTCCTTGTGCTTTGTTTCAGATACTCTGAACTTACTGAAGTCCAGCAGCAGCTCATTAGGGAAACGCTCATAACATGGCTGCAAGCACAGGTAAGTATGTCCTTTCACAGCAGTCTTACTCATAGTAGTAGGTTGTTAGTAGGCTGGCATAAGGAATAGAGTGTGGGGTAAATGTTTGATCTGTCATCTGAGTTTAAAGATGGCTTCCTGAAGATTCGCGGTATCTGATGGTGAAAAGCTTTTATGTGCTAATCTTTATTAAAAATTCATTAAATCAGATGTTGTAAAGAAGTCTGTGCTTGAGCTTATTGCTACATATAAAACTCTTACATCAGATAATGATTGCGGCTTAATTGTATGTGAAAGGAGTATTAAAAATTTCCCTTTGGAAGGATATAACCCACATTCCTGATGTTCCTGTGTGTCTGAAGGAGGAGCAGTAATTCTGTTTTTAAGACCCTCCTGGCCTAACTCCTGTCTACTTAGAATAACTAGTGGATGTTTAGGAATGAACAGCACTCCTCTGTTAATACCATGGCAGAGTATTGGCTATTCTTTCTTGTGGACTTGGTTACTGTAGCTAAACTTGTGTTAGTCGGACCCAAGAGTCTGCCATCAGCAGAAACACCATGTGGGCTGATGCAAGTCTTTGCGTGTAGCTGCCCTTACCTAGTTATCATTCCACACCCGCACTGGAAATTCACAGTTCCTTTGTAGAAACAGGAGCAAATGGAATACAATACAACTTGAAAAACAGATCCTTGTGAAATCGATTAGATTGCTCTTAATTTCTTTTTGTGTCAAGCTGTTCCATTTAGGAGGATTTTATAGAAAAGGAAGGAGAGGGAGGGACATTGGAATTAACAGATTTTTTTTTTTTTTTTTTTCCCCTGATGATCTTAGACTTAGAAACTTCCTTTACTATTCTTAAAGCTAACATCTAACAGCGGCACAAGCTAGCTCCAAGAAGACTGTAACTTATTTTCTGCAAGTTCTTGTTTACTCCTTTCACCAAACTGACAAATTAGCTTTTAGACTTTAAATAGTATGTTTGATGTCTTAGTACTGAATGAAAGGCTTAAGATTATCACCCAGAGAGAATGTTTTCTCTGTTTCATTAAGGTTTAGCTGAATTTTGTTTTTTTAAATCCATGGCAAGGTAAGGCTTGTTAGTGATCTCAGCAAGGAACAGAGGTAGTACTTTAATCACTGTACAGAGATCATCAAGCATACGTGATTCTTCTGTAACTTAGTAAGAATATATAAATAAAATGTCTTGTTTCTACTAGATGCTGAATCCCCAGCCTGAGAAGACTTTCATTCGCAACAAAGCAGCACAAGTCTTTGCATTGCTTTTTGTTACTGAATATCTCACAAAATGGCCCAAGTTTTTTTTTGATATTCTATCAGTAGTTGACCTTAATCCACGAGGTGTGGATATGTACCTCAGAATCCTGATGGCTGTTGATGCTGAGCTGGTAGACCGGGATGTGGTTCATACATCAGAGGCAAGTTGTTATTTTACATTAACATTTGTTTTAAATTTCCCCCAAATTCCCTTATTTTAGTTAGAGCAGAAGACTTGCAGAGATGTTGGTTGGTTTTTTCCTATGGCAACTCTACTTTAGAGACATTGGGTGGTTTAGATCCAAAAGCCATATGTTGTTTAATGCTTTTCATTATTTCATACTTTTCAGTTAATGTATTTTTTGCTTCAAGATCTATCAAACTAACTAATGGTTTGAGTTAGCCAATTTAATGTTAGACTGACTCATTTTAGGATGTTAATTTCTTCTAGTGCCTCTTTTAAGGAGTCCTAACAACAAATCCATTTAATTATCATGGGGACTTTCCCCTTTGTCTGCCTTTCTTCAGTGTTTGGGCATTGTGGTAGGAGAAAAAGAGCAAAAACTAGAGTACTTCTGTTTTGTTTCTTGCAAGAAAAAAAAAAGGGCTGTCTTTAGGTTTCTGATCTGAGTTCTTCATCTTGCTAGGACAAGTGGTGTCTGGTAATGGATACAAAAATGTTACTGATTTGACAAGATGCTAATCTATGACAAGACTGATTTATCCTTTTTTTATTGATAGGAGGCTCGTAGAAACACCTTATTAAAAGATACTATGAGGGAACAGTGCATTCCAAGTTTGGTGGAATCATGGTACCAAATCTTACAAAACTATCAATACAATAACTCAGAGTTGACATGCCAGTGCCTTGAAGTAGTTGGAGCTTATGTATCCTGGATAGATCTGAGCCTGATAGCCAATGAAAGGTAAGGGGCTTTTGGTGGAATACGTTGGCAAAAATAACCTTGATCACATGCTAACTTTATTTCTATGAAACAATTAAAACTCAGCTTTGAAAAAGGACTTTAATTTTATATAAACCTTTGGAGGTTTGGGGTTTTTAGTAGAGGATAGACTTTGCAGGCCAAGTTGATATAATGCCCAAAATAGACACTGGGTTCCCCTTAAAATGTATAAATGCTGTGTTTCATCAACACAATAGACTTTAACACTGTCTTATAAAAAGAAACCATTGTAAATATGCACACAAATAGTATTAAGCTTCTGTACAATGCTACTATGTACATATAAAAATAAACTTTTTTTTCTCTGAAGGTTTATAAATATGCTGCTAGGTCACATGTCTGTGGAAGTTCTCCGGGAAGAAGCCTGTGATTGTTTGTTTGAAATTGTAAATAAGGGAATGGACCCAATTGATAAAACAAAATTGGTTGAATCTTTATGTCAAGTATTGCAGTCTGCTGGCCTCTTCAGTATTGATCAGGTTTGTATATTGATTTTTACAACAGAAATGAGTCACAGGTTTTCGACAGTTCTTAAATAAGCAAATGAACAGAAAACTATAAAAATAAGCTCATAGGTTAGGGAGAGTTAGTTGAGCTTCTGCATCAAAGCTAAACACTTCTTATAGGATTTTTTTATACTTAGCAGCTTGTTATTAATATTCCTTATTCATTTAAAACACACTGCATTTTGTTTGTCCTCAGTATGAGTTTTTTTGTTTTAGAAGCAAGGTGTTCTGTAACTCCTCTCTTCCTCTCCTGAAGCATGTTATGCTTGCTGTTAATGCTGCTTCTGTGTTTCATTGCCCTGAATTTTCTCTCCTGAATGATTCTGTAATAGGTGTTGTAGCCAAGGTAGATATTTTTTAGAACATCTGTGAATAATTAGGAGAAAAAGTTCTTAAGGGCATGTATGATGTTCTGTGTGTCTGCCCTATCAGAAGTGAGGCTTGAAATTCTTATCTTTAAGCTGGAAAAATATACCTACTAATCAAACACACATTCCCTGGCAGGTGCAGTGTTTTAAGGACAGCCGTTTGCTACCTGCCATGGAGAAGGAGGAACCAGTCCTTATGAAGCTGTAGACCTTAGATTGCAAGGCAGTTATCTCTTCATTATGAAGCCTATGTCAAATTTGTATTACTACTAAAATGCAGAAAATATACATTCATCAGCTCAAGAAAATGTGCATAAAAATCTTACCTCAGTCTTTCTGAGGAAGACTTCTGCAGAACCAAGCCATAAATATTTAATATTAACTCACTCTTACAGGCAGTACTGAAAGTTTACTTGTTATCAGTATTTCTGAAGTGAGCTACAGCTGTTAATTCTTTTGAAGCTTTCCCATAAAAAGATTTTCCCTTTATTCAGCCTAAAATTTATGGTAGGTATGTGCTCCTGCTTTTATTTTGAACCTGCTTCTTGCTGTAAAGTAAAAAAAAAGAAACTAATCTAAAGAGAGGAAGCAAGCTACTGTTGTATAATGGAGGACAGCCAAATCTGGCATTGCTTTTTTTTTCTCTTTTCATTCCACATGGAAAATAAACCAGGCAGGTACTTTCCATCTAGGAGACAAATCTTGGTTTTGCTTCTACATACTAGACATGGGTAGTACAGTCTGTAAGCTGATGTTGAACATGAGCTCTGCTAGTATTTTTAATTGGATGTCTTTTTTTGCAGGAAGATGATGTGGATTTTCTGGCCAGATTTTCAAAGCTGGTCAATGGGATGGGGCAAGCATTAATAGCTAGTTGGACTAAGCTGATAAAAAGTGGTGATATGAAGAGCGCTCAAGACACTCTACAAGCTATCGAAGCAAAAGTGGCCCTAATGTTGCAACTGCTAATCCACGAAGATGACGACATCTCATCTAATATCATTGGCTTTTGTTACGACTACCTTCACATCTTGAAACAAGTAAATATGTCTGGCTTCAATTTAACATAAGTTTTTGACGTATGATTTACTTCAATTTTTGTAGAAATATATGACTCTCATGCTATGTGCAAGCTGAGTTGCCAAATAGTTTTGGTTTTTTACGAATTGGCATTCAATATCTTTAATGGCTATGGTCATCCTGTTTCTATAGTGTTGTTTAGAAATCTGAAGGAAGTGGTTAAATCTTGTGTTAAGTGGAAAGAAGGCTTGCCAATCATATGGCTGTTAAAAAAGCAAAACGGTTTTTTCCTATTAGACAGTGACAAGAGTTACTACACAAAAAATAACACTTGAAATTTATTTTACAGCTTTCTGCGCTTTCAGACCAACAAAAAGCTAATGTAGAGGTAAGTATTTTCTTTTGCTACAGATTCTTTTGTTCAGGAATACATTGGTTCAGAATCTTTCATTTTGCTGAAACAAATCATGTTTTATTTATATGCCTAAGATGTGCATGTGACAATAATTAAAAGGGAAGACTTAAAAGTAAGGACAGTAGGTTCCATCTTCTGCTAAGTAACTACAGCTGTTTCTTTAAATAGTAAACCTATATTGAATTGTGTGTGAAGATGAAAGCTATTTTAGAGCTGGTCTTCCTAAGCAACCCTTACGCATATGTTGGTAAGCTCCTGTACAGCCTATACTGTTGATAGAATGTTCTTGAATCAGGATAGAAGAGGAGGCTGTGGGTTTTTTTCTTTCCTTAAGCTTTGTATTTTTATTAAAACCTGTCCTAATCTGAAGGATTGGAAGAAATATGGAAACGGTTGTCATAAAACTCGCCTCTTGATAGTGTTGTAAGTTAAACTTATGAAAGAAGCCACAATTCAAATGTAACAGTTGTACTTATAATAAGCAGTTATATGTTAAGCATTGTTAAACTGTACATTAAGCTTAAATTTATATGCTTGATCTTATAAGCTTAAGTTTATATATAAAGCATTAAGTTTGATAAGCAAGTTTTATGCCTGGTTTTGGAGGTAGTAAACCTGTTTTTCTTCAGCACAGTCCTTTTAAAATTTCTTTACCCTATTACCCTTCTACAGCAATGTGGATTTACTAATTTAGATGTTGAACTGGTTAGATTGGTGCAGGTATTTTGTAAGTTCATACAGCTGACAGCTGTGATTTCTTTTCCTTTGCAAAGAAAACTAAATTCTATACTTGTTCTAACATGACAAATTGAATTTGGATAATTGTGGTCTAGATATCTTGATTTAGTTTTGTCTAATGTCTGTTTAAATTGGATGAGGTAACACAATTAGAAGTTTGATAACATCGCTGAATCTTTTTTTATTTTTGTTACTATGCCTCTTTTGTTCTTATAACTGGATCAAACCAAATTACTGCTGCAGTGCACTTAAGACACTCAAAATTTGAATGTGTTACTGTCCCAAAATCTGTTATTTTTTAAACTTGCTTTTACACTGAAGAACTGTTCCAATTCTTAATTTTACTGAGCACTTCTTGAGGATTTGTG
Organism: Eurystomus glaucurus suahelicus; assembly: GCA_032159205.1. NCBI lineage: Eukaryota > Metazoa > Chordata > Aves > Coraciiformes > Coraciidae > Eurystomus > Eurystomus glaucurus. Next base: position 33,640 of record JAVFHW010000628.1, on the reverse strand, counting down.
TTAAACTGGTTATACTAATCTTCCTTCTTCAACTTACAAGAAAGTATTTGGAAATAGTCTAAATCTTATTGCTGTCTGTCTTAAGCTCCCAACTGTATCCTTAGCAGCATTCTTTTAAAGTTTTGCACCTAAGAAATTATCACTTTCAACTTGTTCCTATTTGAACAGGCAAAAAGGCGATCTTGTTTATTTTGCCTTTGAAGTCCCAAAGTTTTTTCCTCATCAGCAGGATCACGTTTTTAATTCTTAGAATGACAGGTGTTTCTAAGCATTTCTTGCTACAAGCGTATCACGTTAATGTTTTGCAATTATTTTATTTCTTTAATATCACTTCTTATAGAGAAGCAAAGGCTTCTCACAGATGATACTGATGCTTGGTGTCAATAGAAAGCCTGGTCACATTTATGCTATTTGACCATGTTCTTCCTCAAAGTATTAAAAATGCCTGTTTCTTCAAGATCACCAAGAATTTAAGCTCAATTTAATTTATTGATCCATTTTGGTGTTAAAGAACTTCAGATTTTGCACTTAAAATGGAAAATATGTAATAGTGATTAATTTGTCAAGTTTAGCCTGTTTTGGTTGTTTGTTTTTTTTTTAAAAAAAACCCTTACATTTATGACTATCTGCATTCAGACCCTCCAATAAAGGAAGAGAATTACAACTGCTAATTAAGTTCTTGCTAATATGATCAGCATTTTCACTAGCTCATTAAAATAAAAGCTGTTAGCTTCTGAATTTAACCAATATGGGGGGGGGGGAAGGCACAAATAAGGTATTTTAATATTTTTTTTTTTTTTTAACCTGGTAGTGGGTGACAGGGATGAGATGCTCTCTAATGCTGATCAAATACCTGTTACAATTCTGCTGAACCCATTCCTTGTGATAAATATATGGATATGTCCTGCCCTATTACTTGTTGCTGCTTAATGCTCTCTTGGAGTTCTAACACTATTGTTGTCACAGATATAAAAATTGGTCTGCCTGTAATTCAGTTCTAAATAATCAGAATAGCTTTCTGTCAATTTGGAATATTTAGATTTAATACATTTTTATAGGCTCCCCAGAATAAACTTAAAGTGAAAATTAAAATAATATAGACTTTTTAAAAACAAAAATCTGCTTGTTTTAGCTGTCAGCCAGTCCAATTTCTATCCATCCTGGAAAGGAACAACAGAATTGAGTATTCCATATATTTTAAACAGTCAGATTTATAAATACCTGAAGTAGTAAACTCTTAGTAAGATTAAAGTGATACATTTAGAGATTGAGGCTTCAGTAGAGACAAGATCAAGCCTTTATTGCTGATTTAGGACTTGCCAATAGTCTCTACTAAGATGGAATTGCACATCAGTGCTCTAGCTGATCTTAACAACTTGCTGCTGCTGAAAAGAGAAGGTCTGGTTTTCTTACTCGTTTGCTGCGCCTGGCTCTTACTCTTAGATTCTTTGCTGAACCAATTCAGCTTGTTCACCTGACCAAAAAAAAAAACCCTTTCAAAGATGTTGCACTAACAGAGAAGCTGATGTTATAGTTAAGCTGACCTGCCTCTTTAAAATAGGATCTTGAACAACCTGTTGAGCTTCCTCTGCCTAGTTCAGTCATGGTAACTATTGTTTTCAGTGTGAACCAAACCGCATGGGTTACAAGCAGGAAACAAAGCCAGATAATGCTGTCAGTGCGAGAGCTCCAAGTCATCTATGCTGTGTATCTGCAATGGCATCTGCGTACTGTTTGGATATTATCCATCTGTTTCAATGTGGACTGTTACTTCTACTAAACTTCTGAGAATAATAATTCAAATGGGGTTTAAAATATTTGTAAACATTTGACACTTGCTTTAACACTTCCTTTACCGTAGGTTTTTAACTGTTTCTTCTTTATCCCTTGTCCACTTCTATGCTTACAGTTCTGTTTTTATCTTAGGCAATCATGTTGGCTGTTATGAAGAAGTTGACATATGATGAAGAGTATAATTTTGAAAATGAGGTATTGTGTTATGAATAAAAAAAAGCAAATTAAATTACATGCTGTAAAACTTGTTCATACTTTGAAAAATCCATATTTTTCATAGACTAAGGATTTGAAGGTAGGAAGTAAAGATCTGTAGGCTGAATTTTTTTTCTCATATGTAGAAAGCTTTTTTAACCTCCGGGCATATCAGCATAGGACAAAACGACATAGTAAAGGGATATCCAAGCCAGTTCAGTTAACAGAATCTTTCTGGCTGCATTTGTGGAAAACTGTTCCTAGGCAAATACTGCTGTGCTGTTAGCTGGCTTGTTCAGTGTGAGTTTGTGTGTTTCTGAACATCGCTTCTGTCTTGCAAAAAGATTTGAGAAACATTGTGTAATGAAGCTCTTTAAGAGATGCTGCTTGACCTACTTCAGATGGTCAAACCTTTGCAAAAATAAGGAGGCGGACGGTCTTTGATTTCCCTTTCCTACCATGCTTACATCTGCCAGCCAGCAATAATGATTGAATATGTTAGACAGACTTACTTTTGCTCCAGGCTGTTTGGAAAACTATATTCTTAAACAGATTAACTTAGACTGTATGCGGTCCATCCTATATGTTTCTGTCAGTTTAACTTTAAAACTAAGTTAGATGCTGAGAGAACATCTTTGAGTGACTCAGTTTTCAAGAATTGGGTCAATAAGGCTTTGCCAAGAGCGTTTTCTTTCTTCTACTTTTGGCTAGTTTTCAGTTTGGAAAGCCTTTTTAATATGTTCCTGGACTGAATGCAGTGAATTTCGACATATTACAGCCAGCCAAAAAAGGAGCCCGCTATTATGTTGCAAGCGCATAGGGTGAGCATTATTGAATTCTCTGAGTGTGGTATGCTGTTCTTGTATGCACATGTTTTTGTTATAGGTGTAATTGTCTAAAATGTTTGTGGATTAATTTAAACATGAAAATACAGACTTCACTGACATGTGGGTGTTTTGTAGGGTGAAGATGAAGCTATGTTTGTGGAGTACAGAAAACAGTTGAAACTATTGCTGGACAGACTTGCACAGGTCTCACCGGAGCTACTGTTGGCATCTGTCCGCAGAGTTTTTAACACTACACTTCAGTAAGTTGGGTTTTTAACTTCTTTACGTGATGCCCTGAGCTTTGTTGCCTTTTGTAACTGTCAGGAGTTTGTAATGAACAGAACTGTGATGTAGCAAGGTGAAACCAATTAATAGAATGATCATGTTTCAACTTCACGGTAAATATGACTTTGTACAATCTTTTACTCAGCTGCTTGGAAAGAAAAAGCTTTCTTTTTGTAACCTTAAATGGCAGTGGTTTTTTGTTTTTGTTTTTTCCCTAGAGGTGTTTCTTGATCACAATGGCCATAGCAACAGCCATTTGGACAGGTGTTCACTTTACACCTCAAGGAAATGCATATGAGATGTGGCAAATAATTTTGTGTGTTACTGATGTCAGAAAACCAAGGCTAGATAGGGAAAAGAAACAAAAGTGAAATATTTTTTACAAAAGGAGCAGGACTGATCCTGGAAATTATGCACGTAAATAAAGAAACATTATTACTAGTTGTCTGACTATGAGGACAGTTGTGTGTAGACAAACAAGGATCCAGTATTGTTGGTGGCTTCATTGTACCTTGCTATTTAGTGAGCCCTCTTAAGTGAAGCTGAATGGCTTGTCTACATGTCATAGTAGGTAGCTTTGTACGTAAATAAGCACTTAAAGAAATGTATAGCTTTCAAGTGGACACTGTTGAAAGAGAACAGGTAGCACTCTGATGCAGAGATGCTGTGTTTGTGGATAAAGTCTTCCAGAAGCATCCTGAAACACTGCCTAGGTCTTACTGTTTTTCTTAGTTTAAATCTGCTCTCTTTATGCTGTACATCTGAAGAAGGCTCAAAAGAAAATACTGACATGGTAGAACTGTCATTATTTCATAAGCTGACTGACATGATCTTCACACTCTTTCTCTAGGAATTGGCAGACTACGCGATTTATGGAAGTAGAAGTAGCAATAAGGCTGCTCTATATGTTGGCTGAGGCTCTTCCTGTATCTCATGGTGCTCACTTCTCTGGTGATGTGACAAAAGCTACAGCTTTACAAGACATGATGAGAACGGTAAGCATGTGTGATGTAGGAGCTATTTTAAAAATGCTGATAAAGACTGGAACATTCCAGCTCAAATAGCTCCTCTTAATTATCAGAACATCACTTAACATTGTAGGTTGGTGTAGTAAATGGCTAAAGTACTAACTTGCTAATTCTTTTATTTGTAGCTGGTGACTTCTGGTGTTAGTGCCTATCAACATACATCAGTGACCCTGGAATTCTTTGAAACAGTGGTTAGATATGAAAAATTCTTTGCTGTTGAACCTCAGCACATTCCAACTGTTCTAGTAAGTTTCATTTCACTTATTTTCAACTAGATAAGTTCTTTAGACTTTGGAAACTTTTTTATTTTCTGAAGGTCCCTAAAGAAGCTGGGTTTCTTAAATTGTTGGATGATTAGCTTTCCCCCTCCTTGCTTCAGGATTCTTTGAGATATTTGCTTTATTGCAGATGGCGTTTTTAGATCACCGTGGTCTTCGCCATACAAGTCCCAAAGTCCGAAGTCGAACAGCTTACCTCTTTTCCAGATTTGTCAAGTCTCTTAAGTGAGTAAAAATGTTACAAATGTATCCAAATGGCCCTGGATTTACCATACATAGTCCTTCTGCAGGTGTCACAGTTGTCATTGAAGCAGCCTGGGCTTCAAATGGACTGCAATGAAGTAATGTGTCAAAACAGTGCCTTAGCAGGGTTGTGTAATACTAAGGTAGCAGTGAAAAATTTGTCGCAGAACAAAGAACTGGAATACATACTCCTAGCTTATTTTGATTAGATGTTAAAGCCAGTCAGCAATGTAAATGTCCATCCTGCTTTTCCTTGCTGAGCAGAGCTGAGAGTGAGTGGATCTGGATAGTTGTTAAGAGTAACTCTTCCCTATCCCTGACCAAATTATGAATATTTAGAGAATTTTCTGATGAAGTTTACTCAGTGTATTAGAGCCCTTTGAACAGTCATGTCCTGTTAGTCTTATTTCACAGGCATGTGTTTAATGTAGAGACAGGAAAAGCTCCAAGACGGTTCAGATTTCAGATGGATCTTATTTTTCAACTGTTAATGAAAATATTTTACTCAGATGAGTATGCATGCTTTAAAAAAAATGAGGGAAATAAAGAAATGTTTATTTCCCACTATGCCATGTATCTATTTGGCCTCCCATAAACATCCGTAAGTCAGATTTTTCTACAGCTGTGCTGTAATATGTAAAGGGGAGTTCTATATTGAGAAGGTAGTTTAGTGTTTAGCTTTAAAGCTTGAATGAAGTGCCAGGAAACTTGTAAAAGTGTGCATGCTTCTAAATAGTGTTATGTACTTGTGTTTTACTTCAGTAAGCAAATGAATCCGTTTATTGAAGATGTTCTGAATAGAATACAAGACCTGCTGGAACTCTCTCCTCCTGTAAGTATTTGCAGATGGTTTTTGCTATAAGTAAGGCTTGCACTTACTCATCGGTGTGCCTGAGTACTTACTGACTTGTAAGCTTAGCACACAAAGATTTAAGCACAAATAATTGTTCTGCTTTTTTGGTGTGAGATCACTCTCATGCTTACATTTGTAGCTAATTTTAATAATCTTGCTTATGTGGGTTTCTGGGACTATAGGCTAGAGATGGGTATATATAGAAGACTGTGACAGAGTTGTGTAAAATTAGTTGTTCCTTAACTATGCTTTTACCTGTACTTGACACTTCTAAAGTAGGAAGAGAATAAAACTATTGTAAATGTATTACTTAGGCATGGTTAAAGAAAGGCTAGTATGTTTAAACTTTGAGAAGACAACTTTGATAAAGGACCTTCAGTAAATGACGCCTGTTATCTTCCATTTCAGGAAAATGGTTACCAGGCTCTGTTAAGCAGTGATGATCAACTTTTCATTTATGAAACAGCTGGAGTATTAATAGTTAACAGTGAATACTCTGCAGAAAGAAAGCAGGTTCTAATGAGGAATTTGTTGACTCCACTGATGGAGAAGTTCAAAGTATTGTTAGAAAAACTGATGATGGCACAAGATGAGGACAGACAGATGGCACTGGCTGACTGCCTCAATCATGCTGTCGGATTCGCTAGGTGGGTACAGCACAGCAACACTGTGTTTCTGGTTTGAATAAAATGGAAATATGAAAGATCTATTGGGAGGAGGGGCTGAGTATCCACCTGTACTTTATTGACCTAGGAAATTATCAGTGGTTGTTGAATTTCTTACGGTAGCCCAGATAAGTTAAGTCCCCTTAGAAGAGGCTGCTATGGATGTAGATATAGAGAATACTGAGCAAGTTTGTAAGGAACCAGCACCTATTCCCTTCCTCAAAGAATTGTACGGAGCTATTCTAATAATAGGTTGTTTGTAGATTGTTAGAATTAATTCTCCAAATTAATAATTAATTCTTCAAATACTGTCAAGGTGTAGCTACTTCATATCAAATAATTCTGTTCATTACTTCCAGTGTTTGGCTCCCATTTAATGAAATATAATATTCTAGTTTAGTGCATGAGTTTTAAAGCATATGTTGTTCTCAGTGTTATTTCTTCGTCATTGTATTGGAATGTGAGCTTATATAAAACTTAATGCATTGCTTTTACAGCCGAACCAGTAAGGCTTTCAGCAATAAGCAAACTGTAAAACAATGTGGCTGCTCAGAGGTTTACCTGGACTGCTTACAAACATTTTTGCCAGCTCTAAGTTGTCCACTACAAAAGGAAGTTCTGAGAAGTGGTGTCCGCACTTTCCTTCACCGCATGATTATTTGCCTAGAGGAAGAAGTTCTTCCATTCATTCCTTCTGCCTCTGAACACATGCTTAAAGATTGTGAAGCAAAAGATCTTCAAGAATTCATTCCTCTTATAAACCAAATAACAGCTAAGTTTAAGGTACGATATTGCAAAAGATTTTCAGGTCAGAGTGTTGCTGATGCCTCTTTTCTTGTTCCAGAAAAATAGCTACGTGTTAGAACCTTATCTCACAGTTAATAAATAAGTGTATTTCTAAGGCTGCTACTGGGAAGCATAGTCTTCAACCATAGTCATACGTTGCTGGGCTTGTAGTGATTAAATGAGTGTTTTTCTTTGATTAGTCTCAGAATTTTATGTTGTTTTTGAATTTTGGGGTTTAATATTTTTAAATAAAATACTACTTGCAGCACAAAATTGTATTTTGATTGACACAACTTCCTGCCCTCCACCAAAGTGTTAAGCTAATATTACAAACTATGTAAGCTCCAAAGTGAATTTTCTCATTCTTATAATGAGATTTCCAGGAGATACAGAAATATCACATGTGCATATAGGGGAGAATATTGATTTCCAAGCTCTCGATGCAGTGGTTTTGCATTAAAATGTACTCCAAGTCTTAATGCATGGCCATACAGAACAGATTGACAAATATGGAGATTTTGAAATGGAGGCATGAGATATCTATTAAGTGGGAGCGGGGCTGTCAACTGATTATCTAGCAAAGGTTCTTGAAGTGTAGCCTTTGAAACCTTCCTAGTTTCAAACAGTTCAAGTGCAAAGTCAATGAAATATATGAAGTTACTAACCTGTTACTCATGGTTTGTTCCCTGGAGCTGCCGCAAGAATATTGTGCTGTTGTGAGTGGGTTGGGATATTCATTGCTCTATGAAAAGGTGAAGAAGTCCTTTCAGTAGGCTTAAATAAGTCTTTCAGCAGAACACAAAATTAAAATTACTAAAAAGGGAACAAGAGTACATTTTGTGAGCAATAGAACAGAGACATAATATACCTGTATGAATCTAGCATGCAGACCTCTGTTTGGAATATCCCATCCGCAGAGCAGACTGAAGGAATTTTGAAAAATCAAGTATTTCAGAGATTAGGGACTTAGACTCTTATTACTCTAGTCCTTTTTGCAAGTTATGCTAAAAGCAATTTGGGATAACAGTAGGTAATTAAAAATAGTCTGTAAGATGCGGAAGGTGAAATAAAGTCACAGAAGCAAGACTGAACAAATACCACGTTCAGGTGTAATGTTTAACTTTGTATGATACTGTACCATTGTTATTACAATATGTTTAAAGATCCTAGCTTCAATATTCTCACCTTAAATACTTTCAAGGTACAATAAAGAGAAGATTAAAGATTAAAGCCTTGCTTAAGCGTTAAGAAATTAACATCTGAGTTGCCTCTTTATGGAACTCTAGGGTGTGGCTGAATAGCGCACACCTTCAGTTTTTACATTCCTAAGTGTTCAACTAATTTAGTGCTCTTTACTATATTTCTCACTCCAAGCAGGACATAAATGACAAGTTTATTCTGTAACACTAGTAGTATTTCAGCTCAGGAAACCTTTTTTTCTTGAAGCAATCTTTAAAGACAAGGTGGCCTGCTGCCAGTTTTAACATCTTAAGGATGGATTTTCTGTAACTACAGTGACTTTAAAATAATAGCTCTCCTTGATATTTCAGAGAATTTGAAGTAATGTCTGTCTGAATAGAAGGATGAGAAATCCTGAAAAAGCTTCTGTTCCTACTTGAGACTAGATAGAACTAGATATTTTTGTGCAGAAGACTAGAAATGGGGGATATGTAAATCAAGATGCAGTAATGTTTGTGGTGACCCTCATGTGACTCACTTTGTTCTAAGTAGTTGGTACATGAAAATACTAACTTTAAAGGTGAATCAAAGCTGAGAATTGTAACAAGCACCAAAGTTTTAATTTTTTAAATGTTCAATTCCTGTAACTGTTTGAATTGATACCCTCTTCCAATCTTCACAGACACAGGTTTCACCTTTTCTGCAACAGATGTTTATGCCGCTACTTCATGCTATTTTTGAGGTCTTGCTCCTTCCAGCAGAAGAAAATGACCAGTCTGCTGCTTTAGAAAAACAGATGTTACGGAGGAGTTACTTTGCTTTTCTGCAGACAGTAACTGGCAGTGGAATGAGTGAAGTCATAGCTAATCAAGGTAAGTGGTTCGGTTTCTCAAAGGGCATAGTGATGTGGTTGGTGTCATTAAGTTGTCCACTAAAATAATTAGCTTCGTTCCTGTCCAGTACTATTAACTATGTTAAGGTAGAATGGGCTAATGTAAACACAGTAAGCAATTTACCTGTTGCACAGGTTGGGTTTATGAAATCCACATATAACAGGCATATTCTTCCTGTTGATCTTCTCAGCTTATATGTGGTCACCATGTCTATAAGGACAAGAGTGGTGTATAACACATCCCCATGCATCACTGTATTTGGTGAATAGGTGATCATACAACATGTAACAATGTATAGCAATGTTCAAACTGTTGGCCAAGACCACACGCAGCTGCCGTATTTATTGTAGTGTTAATTTTCTGAAGGACACGTCAGTAACTTCTGTCATTTTTTATTATTATCACCTGATTCTGTTATCTATGATAGAAGGTATCACGTGACTTATATGTAGTTACCAAGGTTTCCTCAGCCTCTGTGGCCAAATGCAAATTAGTGCTTTTCATAGCAGGAATTTGAGGTCAAATGTCCAGTTGGGTGATTCTTTAAGTAGTTCTCCAGGTTTGTATTCCATCAAAATGACTAGAGACTTGAGAAGCTTTAAAATGACTCTTCTGGTAGGTAGAGCTCAGGATTCTTTCCCCCATCCTAAAATGATGGTAATACCTGTGGGAAAGGGTGACATGAAGTGGTGAGAGCTTTCTTGGAAGAGACACTTGGTAGTTGTGATGGGCCAAGAAATTTAAGGAATCAAACAGAAATAAGCATAGATGCAGCACAGAAATTTTAAGTGTGCTGCTGAGTTTTAATTAACTCTACCAGGACTGGGTAGAGAAGAGAAGATTTATATTTGTAAGCAGGTTAAAGTACCCACCTCACCTTCATGTGCAGTAAAGACTAGAAGAGTAATTAATCTCCAAACTTAAAAAACCAAACCAACCAAACAAGCAAAACCCAACAATTATAACCTAAATAAGAGTTGGCTTGCATCGTAGGGGAAACTTGCCAAAAATACTTGAGATTTGTGGAAAAAACCAACCAAACAAAACAAAAAAAACCCCCACCAAACTATTTTGAAGTTGAAGCATGTCTTCCAGGTCAGTATTTATATAAAACGGTGTAAGAGTACAGAAACATTTCCAGCTGCAAGTTGAAATGACAAGCTCATTTTAATGTTGAAGGTGCAGAGAACGTGGAGCGTGTGTTGTTCACGGTCATTCAAGGAGCAGTGGATTACCCAGACCCTATTGCACAGAAGACCTGTTTTATTATTCTCTCTAAGCTGGTGGAGCTTTGGGGTAAGACTCTCTTTCCCTAAATCTTTTACAGCTGCTACTTACTATGAAGCAATAAAAGAACATGGAATGTTATTTTTTTCTTTTCAGGAGGTAAAGATGGACCAGTAGGCTTTGCAGACTTTGTCTACAAGCACATTGTTCCTGCATGTTTCTTAGCACCTTTGAAGCAAACGTTTGACTTAGCAGATGCCCAGACAGTACTGGTGCGTATTATGGACTTTTTTTTCTTTCATTCTTGTGGGGCAGATTCAAGCTAAGAAACCAACAACGGCCGTGTGGTAACAAAGATTGTCATCTCACAAATAAAATCCCTTATGTCTCCTGCTGAGGTACTTGGATGATCAATTACTGAATACTGTGGTACTCTATTCTGCAATTCTTTAGCTTGATTTTGAGCATAGGTGAACTACAGATCTGAGTATTTAACATTGACCTATATTACTTATTAACTAATGTTGACGGAAAGTGAACACACACAGATGGCTGGTTTTTAGTTCACTTGACGTTCAGTTGTGACAAATTTTTCTGGTTAGATTGGAAGGTTGAGGATCAGTTAGTGTTGTGTGAGGGGAAGATGAGGGAATAGTGGTATGAACTAGCTCTTGTTTTGGGCCTCATTAGGTTCTTTGGCTTTAAATACTTCATGAAGAGACTAAAAAAACAGTCTGATGTTATGTATTACATTGCAGGCTTTATCAGAATGTGCAGTGACATTAAAAACAATTCATCTCAAAAGGGTAAGTTTCATAACATTTTCAGGCAAAAACTCTTACAAGTTTCTTTCTAATGCTTTTATCAGCTTCTAAAAATTAGATACTAAGATGAATTACTACTCTACTCTTACATAAAACAATAGAATAACCGTAATGCTGTGTAGGGATACAGGATCCAGCAGTTCTACTTCTTGATAAATTACTCTTTATTAAGAAGAAAAATCTCTGCTCAATTGTTACTATTTAATAGATCAACTGGCCTTTCACTTTTCAGTGTAGAAAAGAGTAATTAGGGATGTACTATAGAGTACTTCTGTGGAAACTGAAGGTATCTTCTGATGTGTAGGAGACTAGACTGACAAACATTTATGGTAAAATGAATTTTTTGTTGTCTAATGACTAAAACGCTACAGCATATTTCCTTTTTTAATGGGAAATGAAACAAGTTTCTATGTTCATGTTACTCTTCCCTGCTACACCCTTTAAATTGCTGGATAACTTTTCTGTCAAATGCAAGTTACAACTACATAAAAATTGTATGAAGTTATAAACTGTGAGAGAAGAGATTGGTAATTGAAAAGGCTGCTGAGTTTGTTCTTTTTTCCCCAAAAGCAACAGATACAAATCTGTAGGATATCAAGCTTTGGTTGATATAACTTCCTATTAGAAATGGGTTTTTTTAAACACTACTGGTTTTAAACACACAGAAAATTATCTGAAATCTTTTCCCCTCGTGTGAACCGTATACGATGTTCTAGTTGTAGGGTAACTTAGGTGTGAATTAATAAAGTTGATTCGGTTTCCCCTGGTATACGTATTAGGTTATGTTTGTGTACTGCCAGTGTACAGCAATCCCTCTTGTGATGACACCTACCTGATAAATGCAGATAAAGAAAACAAAAACTAATGTGTTAAGTGAAACAAACCTGTCTGTCTGCTTCTCAAAGATTCGGAAGTTCCATTTTGTTGCTGTTTAGTCCACCACAAATTACACAGTCAATGTTCTAAGAAGAGAAACACTGTGTTTTGGGGGTACTTGGCTACTAAATTTCACCATGGGAGTAGTATGGTAAAGCAGCTGGCAGATACTAATTGCTAATTTTTTTGTTTTTATTTCAGATAGTGAAATTAGGGCCACCTTATTACTTAACTGACTCTTACAGTTGACATGTCACAAACTGGCTGTATTGTCATTCTTACTTCAGTGCAATTTTCAGTGCATTCTTCTACTGTGTAACAGAAGATACCAAATTGCAGTAGAATCCTTAATGCCAAGGTTGAGAAATCTTGTTTGCTAGCAGCTGAGAATATCATGAGCATTTAGTATTTGATAAGCATAACTTCTCTGTAAAATGGTCGTGCATGCCACCTGTTTTCAAATTCCTATGTACCATCCAGTATAGGGCTATGACTTCCCTTTTGTATGAAAATATACTTGAACAAATTGTGTACTGCTTTTCTTTAGGGTCCTGAGTGCATTCAGTATCTTCAGCAAGAGTATTTGCCTTCTTTGCAAGTAGCTCCTGAAATAATTCAGGTAGGAATTCCTAAAAGAACGTTTGGAAAAATCTTAATCATATATGTTAGGTGGGAACAAAATGAATACTGACAAAGTTAACCTCCAACTATCCCTCTCTAAAACTTATTCTGATACTGCATATCAGAGTAAGATTAATTTACCAGAAAGAGTAAAGTTACTGCAAGAATACCTTGCAAAAAAAGGAGCCTAGTGCATGTAACTGTCAAAACCATCTTCTTTAATTCAAATTTTAGCTCGAGGAAAAAGTATCAAAATACTTTGAGTAATAACTCAAGTATAATGAAGAATGCTGCATGCAGAGAAAGTGTGAGGAAGGCTGTATCCAACACTACAGAAATTTAAACCACAGCACTGGTTCTACTGTCAAAAATTATGTACAATAACTGTTGGGGGGGGTGTCTATTTTGGAGTGGTGTAAGAGGGTTATCAGAGCGAAGCTTTACACCTGACCATTGTCTCAACATCAAGCATTGCTAGCCACATGGTAAGCGTTGCCATGAATAAATTTAGATAAACACTGACGATTTTAATTGCAACTACTTTGGATACTATAGTAATTGTTTGCTGCATTCGGACTTGGTTATACTCATAAGATTTAAACTGTAGACCTTTTAAGTGGCATCAAATACATGTAAGGATCAAGCGTTACCTCTTGCTGGTGCTCCAGTGTTTCCTGATGTAAGATGATAACTGTCTCAAGTGGCAGACGTCTTCTGCTATAATCTAGAGTCACTTAGTGTGTACGTAATACTTTCTAGGCATAAAGGCTTATCTGAAGTAGTCATTTCAAAGAGACCAAAAGTTACTGGAAAAGTTAAAGGTTTAGAATCTCCTTGATTGCAGTCCTCATAGTATTTGAAAATACAGATTTTTCACCCCATAATGCACTTGGCCTGTCATAGCCTATTACAATTTTTTTTATACTTAACATGCTTTTCTTTGGTTGCACATTAGGGTAAATGCAAACTAATATCAGCGGCTTTACATACAAGGTATTCTATATGATCCTAACATCTTTCAGGTCGTCTTGTTATTTCATTTAGTTACTATTTCTTTATTCTCTCTTACAGGAGTTCTGTCAAGCACTTCAGCAGCCTGATGCTAAGGTTTTCAAAAATTACTTAAAGGTAAAGATTTTTTTTCAAGTGGAATTAAAAGATACTTAAAAGAAATTTGTCATACAGTTCAGTTGTGGTAGTGACCTGAAGTAAAACAGAAATATTGAAATATTAATTAGTTTTTAGCTATAGGGAATCTCCAAGTAGTAAAAGCAGTTATTTGGAAAGACAGCAACAAACCTACATCTGTAGAATTGTCACTTAATCTCAGCACCTTGCCATCTCATCAATAGCTTGATATTCTTGTGGTTTGCATTTATTAGTTGAAATAGCAGCTAAAGGGGTGCTATAATTGTAGAGGATGTCAGAATGCTTTGTTTTCGAGGCTGTGAATGTGATTGAATGTCACATCTTTGAACCTAGTGTGTTAACCAGTATGTTAAACAAGAAAATGAGCTCTGTTGAACTAATTATCTTACACCTCAACCATTCCATCTCTTAGATTTCCTTTGTCTTAAAATTTTGTTTGGTGTTTTTTTTTAATAAATTTTAACAGGTTTTCTTCCAGAGAGCGAAGCCCTAAGGGAAGTACTGGAATCTCATGTACCTGTCTCCATAATCCAGAGCTCTGGTTGTTAATTTATAAAAACGCTAACTCTTGTGCCATTCAAACTGGTTTTGTTTTTAAGAAATGTTGCTTTGTGCTCACACCAGTACATATTTTAGCCTTTCGCAAAGAAGAGAAATGCAAAGCCCCCACCTGTGTCTCAAACATGAAGGTATGTGACAACATGAAAACTTACCTGTATACCTACACAAAATTTTATGTATAGGATGATTTAAGCTTATGCTGTTACACGTACAGCAAGGAAATTACACTTATTTTTGAAATTAAATGTAAAAATCCCTTCAGACCATAGCAATGGTTATTAAAATGTGTACATTTTTGATACTGAGTAAAATGTTTTCATAAGACATAAAATTCATTTGTTCATGTATGGTGACATGAAAATAAAACAATCAAAGTCATTCTTGTAGATAGTAATTTCATTGAAGCTGTCTTAATGATAAAAAATATATATACCTCCTATAAAACAGATTGGTTTAATAAATGATTTCATTTAAAAATAGCACCTGGTTCTATCTTTTTTATAAAAAAAAAAATAAAAATTTATCCAGCAAAATGTTAAGTCTCTTTGAATCATTTTGTTTGACTCTTTAGAATCTACAGCATTCTTTAACTTCTGGCTGTTACATTTGAGTAGAACCTAGCAGTTTTCCTGATGCTTGGATAATAAATTGTATTGCAGTCTTGCATGTGGAAGATTCTAGCAGAAAGAACTGCATTTACTGCAGTATTTCAGTGGGGTCAATGGTCTATACAGGTATTTTAGTAGAGTGTTGCTACTCGTGTCCCAAAATGTATCAGCTGGTCAGTGTTTGTTTCTTTGCTGCTTTTTTTTTTTTTTTTTTTTTAATTCTATGACATTACATTTTTCTGTGGCAATTTAATAGGGGGAAAGGGAAGCTGGAAGTCTCCTCATGCATGGGATTTCATGCTTAAGAACCGATGTCCATAGTAAAAAGCTGGCTGACTTCTAGCATAATCAGGTGAGCATTTTTCTAGACTACGTAGTTGTAGGTTCTTCATCCAATTTAAAGGGAAAATAAATGAGGTGGATCAGAAACAGCAGCCAGGAGCAGAGCGTGGTGATGTTTTGTGGATACTCGCTGCCATTCCCTCCCTTTTCACTGAGGGAAGAAAGTAGAGGGCGCTTACCTTTACTCTTCAGTAGGACAGTATTGCTGCTATAAGATTTTTTTGTACCTTAATCAAAAGTTTCTCATTACTTTGTTGTATCACAGATTAAGTGCTCGTGGTGCTTGTAATACTTCCTAGTCTCCCAACCTGGTCTCCCTCTCATTGCTGTTATACCAATACTAGAGGTCCCCTGGGTCCAATATCTATCTCATTTTCTCTGGTAGCCCTAGAAGCTTTTTGTCTTTGACTTGGTGCTTTGTGTATGCTGCTGCGTTCCTGCCTCTCCCCAGCTCAAGGGGCTGCACCCCTGGCCACGGCAGCTATTGCTGAGTCTGTGCTGTCAGTCTTCTCTGTGCTTGGCTTGGTCTCCTTCCCCTGCAGTTACGGCAGCTTTGCCACATGACAGAAGAGTTCAACTAGGCAGATCATGAAGCGAACAATAAGGTAGGGCTCATCTGTTTTTAGCAAAGTGGTTTTGGTTTTCAATTACAGTGTCACTGTAATGGAGTCACTCTTACTTTTCATACATGATTTAGACTTTTTGCCTTCTGAAGTCAGGGTAGCACTGCTGCTTTTAGGACCGTGCAAAAGCAGGAAAAAAGCCTACGCTTACTAATTCAGTTAGTACAGTTGACTGTGTCATTTGTAGCATTATTTAGCTATTATCAAATTACATCCTCTTGAGAAAAGTCTTATAAACTGGCCACTGCCAAAAGAGACTGCTCTCCTACCTCATCCCCACCATCCCCCCTGGAGCTTCCTCTGTGCCAAATCTGGCATTCATCTAACCCCAGAGTGAACCCTTCAGGAAGCTGGAGTGGCAGAAATGCTTCTCCCCAGGTGTGCTGCCTGCTACGGTGTTGTCAGGTGAGAGTGGATATGCAGCAGAGAGCGCGGAGCACGGGAGCGAGCTGTGCACAGCAGCATTGGCTGGGCTCTGTTACAAACTTGTACCCTGCCCTTCCAGCCACGACTGAAAGAGTATCCTGCAGGATGAAGGGTTAGGTAGTCTGGATCTTCAGAGAAACAATTTTGGTTCAGCCTGAAGAAATCAGAACAGATTGGTTATTTTCCTACGCGTTGATGCTGTTGAATCAGCAGAGTGTACTGCCAGGGATTATGCAAAGTGTCAGCTGTAAAACAGGACCTGTGGGTTTCTTATCTTTAGGTATAAAGATGTAAACACTGATTCTGGCCACTGGCAGGTTATTTCTTCTGCAGCTACCTTCAGCGGTGCAAAGACGGCAGGTCTGCAGCTGTCACATTGCAGTTGGGTTACATGGTGGGTATTCAGTGCCTAGTAACGATCTTTGCAAAAAATCAAGGTTTAGAAAGGCGATTGAGTTTCTACATCTTTACTTTGAAGACATGGATTCCTGCTTTGCATGTTTTGTTTTGGTGGTTTGTTTGGGTTGGGATTTTTATTTTTAACCTGGACTGGAAAAGAAGCACACTTATCTCCAAAGAGAAATGTCATGATGCAACATGTATTCAAATTGTGAACTAGGCTCTCCAGGCAGTGTTTAGATGCTTTGAACGTATTACAAAAACTGCTTCTTGTGGGGTAGAAGAGAAGGAAAAAGATAGATGAGCTCACTCCACTGAGAGATTAGGTTGACATTCACATGTTTTCCTTCTTCAGACATGGATGGTCTTCTGATTTAAAGGCAGCACCAAACACAACCCCCTGCAGCTCTCCTGCATGACTTACGGTCGCTGTGAACCTGCATGGGGCAAAATGCCCCTGTCTAGACTGAAGAGGCTGAAAACATTGTGGGAGTAACTCCTTGTTTTGTGCACAACAGAATTTCCTCCTGTAAAGTGTTCAAGAAACACAGCTGCAACTCATTCATTAAAGACACAAGGCATCCTTTGCACAGAGTATCTTTTATTTACAAGCTGGTGTAGGTAATAAAGACAGGTAAACACTTGTGGGTGTAGAGTAGAGGCAACAAATTTCATGCAAGCTGAGGTCAGGGACAATTTTCCATGAGGAAAGGCTTTATTGGTGCAGGTCAGGCAGTTTAGCAGCTAGTTGCTGTCCAGAGAGGTAGTCTGCCCTTCTCCCCTCTCTTGTCAGCACTGACCCTTGTCTGATTCCATAACAAGACAATTTATGGTGGAAAGCTAATCTTGCAAAGTAACTGTTTTCAAATTTTTCAAAAATTTCAAAGCTATTAAAAAATAAATTCAAAGCTATTTAGAAAGCTACTCAGCCTCTGAGGAAGACACAGTTTTCCAGGTGAAACTATCTTACCATGGGGGTGTAGATTTAAGGAAAGCAGCTGCAATGTGTGGGGAGGGGTGGAGGAAGGAGCAAGCCCCTTCCAGCAGCATTTAGTTGTAGCATCGCTCTGTAGCTGTGCAGTTACTGAACTTTTAATTGTGCCATTTCGGTAAGCTAAGCCAAGAGGAAACCAAATGAAGGCGATTGAAGGAAAACAGCAAACAAATGGATTAAGTACACTGAAACTGCTGTGAAGGACCAGCACAATGAAAGAACGGGACTTAGTGGTAGCGGTGAGGAGAACAAGTGATAGAAGTTGGATGGGGCAGCCAGAATTAGGAAAGGGAGTATCTATCTCCCTGTGAAAATTCTTGGTGGTGGAAAAAGGTGGCACATCTGAAAACAATGGACTGTGCTGGAAAATACTCTTCTTTCAAGATCAGGATTGATACAATTCCTGGTGAGAGCAGAAGTGGAGTAATAGTTCCCTGAGAAATATTTTCTCACTCTTTAGTGGGTCTTTTCTGTTCTCCCACTGGTTGCTCACACTCATTCTGACAGATGGGTGGGTGGCTGTATTCATCCGAAGTTTCTCCTTGGGGTGTTGCATTCAGTGCTTCCGATTTGCTATGAGGTGGGTACCGGCAAGTATGTGAATGACGCGTGTTCCGCAGGCACAAAGCAGGATAATGCCCTGGTGATTGTGAGGAACGTCTGGCAGATGGGTTTTACGTTTGTTGCTCTAGCACAAAGGCTTCTCTCTCACATTGTTTCTCTGTCCTTCCTTCATATTAGTTGTTTACTGTGTATATCACAGGTATTTCAGAAAAGTGGGAGATACCAGGCTCCAGAACAAGATTTTCTTATTTTTTTTTAATCCAATAATGTATTTTTACTATCAACAGTAGCCACCACTCCATCAAATTCTCCTAGATGGCTTTGTAACTATGGGACAAGAGGAAAAGCTTGTGTGGGCTACTTTGGGACTAAGGTTTGCTGGGGAGCGTTAATCTATACATGTTGTAAACAGCTTTGGAATGAATTCTCAAGTGGCAAGCTGGAAACAAGGTAAAGCTAGTAAGAGCTGTCTTACATCATGGAATTGCTTTTCTCTGCAAAACTACAGAAGAACCAAAAATGGCTTAAATAACACAGGACTATGAGAGGCAGTTCCAGCTGAGGCAAAGTTGGATGTTGCATAGGTTTGCTTATTCTGATTCAGTTGTGATGCCTCCTAAATATTTAAATCAAATGTAGAAAGTAAATGGCTCAAAAGCTTGAGTTTTCTTCAGAAAATTCCTTAATGATATAGGAAAAACAATGTTTAACTTGCTTAGGAGTTTCTAGAGTTCTCACCTGACTTACTGGTGAAGTTAAAAGTTGTCCTTTTGGTGTGGTTGGTAAGACACAATTTCTCACTCAAAATTTTAAAAAGTCAAATAATTCAATCAGATGTTTGTTCTTGGCAAATATCTACTGTGTTTGATTTCTGCTCTCCCCTGTTCCTAGATCTCATTGTTGCTAGGTTGCCCAGAGGGTCCCAAGAAAAAGACTAGAAGAAGATACTGTATTTTGCCAGTTTTTAACGCTCTCAGCTCTGGTTGACTATGCTCAGTTTAACTTTTTTTTCCCCAGCATCTTTTTTGAGTTCTGGTGTTCACAACTATATGTGTGAGACAACTGTGTGTACCATGCCAGCTGTAGCTGCAGTTCCTATAGCCGTAGTCAAGCTAGTCAGCAAGACTGCTGACTTTGTGACCATGAATGAGAATCAAAACACAGGAGAGGTGAGGAATACCAAAAGTATTACTAACATTGAGAAGTGGACAGAAGCAAAGTAGAAATTTCTAGAGTGAAAGTTTAATGCCATTTCCATTTTGGTGTCTGTTCTTCCTATTCTTATATTCAACATACCATTTTCCTGTGATTCATACTGTGGAACATTTAAAGGCCAGGGAGGATCCTCCTTGCATAAGGATCACTGATTATGTTACAAATATACCCTAAAAAAAACTGAAGAACTTGAATCATGCATCCACATGAATCATCTTCCTTGATTCAAGACCTGGGGAAAGCACAGGGGATGGTAACTGCCATGAGAGTGGTTGGCGGCCAGACCCTGGGGCAGGGTGACATTGGAGCTGAGATAATCTAGGTCTTAAGTGAACAACGTCCCGGAGAACCCGGTCTGAAGTCTGCGCTGACCCTGCTTTCAGTAGGTGGTTGGACCAGAGACCTCCCTAAGTCCTGTCCAGCCTGAATGAGACTCTGATCTACACTAAAGTAATGTGGTGAAGAAAGACTAGACCGCTAGGTTCAAGCAAAATTATTTATTTCAACTTCACTCACAGATCTAATATGCCACTTATGCGGATTTCATGGAAGAATACACTAGAACAACTTGGAGAGCGTGCTAAATATTATACGTGTGTTAGTCACCCACATTTGCAGACTTCCAGCATGCTAAATATTTGCTTATCCCTCCAGCTAATAGCTCTCAATCCCAGAATAGTGACCTTGGCTTATGTCCCAACCAAGAGGAAGGGTCTCCATGCAGGCAAGATGTAGCATTGGGGAGGCAACTCCCAGTTCCTAACCTGAACCTTTTTAAATGGCCAGTTCTAAAACCCATCAACAGAGCCAACAGCTTTGTTTTCCTCAGAAGCGGAAGCAAGTACACGTTCAAGATCTAACGGAAAGTTCACTGTAGTTTTCCTGGTTTTCAAAGGGCTTTTGCAAAAATCTGTACTGAGTGAGCTGATGGATATTTCTGAAGAAGACAAAGTTTACCAGTGGCTATCCACCTGATGAAAATACAAATGACTTGCAAAGCTGTGTACGGAGGAGAGGGTAGCAGAAAGAAACCCTGCAACTGAGGAGTGCTTTGAAAGACGCAAGGACAGAACACAACTGTGTTGGGGAACTATCCCCTCTATAATGCAGAAGCATTATGAAACAAAGCTCAGATGCCAACAGATGGGAAATATAAATCAAGCATTTACACTAGCAGCATAAAATTATCAATTTATCAGTTTTGCTAAGCAGAATTTTGTAACAAGCTTAATGATAGGATGAGGGGTAATGGCTTCAAGCTGGAAGAGGGGAGATCTAGATTAGCAATTAGGAAGAAGTTCTTCACTAGGAGGGTGATGAGACACTGGAACAGGTTGCCCAGGGAATCTGTAGATGCCCCATCACTGGATGTGTTCAAGACCAGATTGGATGGGGCTTTGAGCAGCTTGGTCTTGTTGGAGGTGTCCCTGCCACGGCAGAGGTGTTGGAACTAGGTGATCTTTAAGGTCCTTTCCAACTCAAACCATTCCCCGATTCCTTGCCCTGTAGCAAGTGAACCAGCAGAAGTTTGAGCTTGTGATAGACCTTAAAAAAGGTAAGATAATAACAATAAACAAAGCTGGTAAGCAAAAGGTTGCTTTTATGTGTCAGGTCCTCAAGAGAATAGGCTTCCAAGATCTGCGAAGATGGTAACTCCAAACCAGGAAATGCAGAGGACCAAGAGAGGATAGTCTTGGGTAAAAAAACAAGCAAACAAACATCTTTTGACTATTTCCCCACTATAATTATGTTTAAATTACATTATGCATAAAGTTGTCAGTATTTTTCCTTGCACAAGCTATATAGACCATTTATTGGAATATCAAAATTAATGGACAGACAGAAAAAAATAGCAAAAGATAAAACAGCATGGAACTTTTAAGACATGTAAGTAAAAAATAAGTGAGGGCAGGAATGTGTGAAAAATAACAAGACTTCGTGAGGTTTAAAAAGGGTGAAACGGAGAGAATCGTAAAGGTTGGAAAAGACTTCTAAGATCATGAAGTCCAGCCTTCATCCTAACACCTCCCTGACCCCCAGGCCATGTCTCAAAGCGCCACATCTACTCGCTTTCTGAACACCTCCAGGGATGGTGACCCCACCACTGCCCTGGGCAGCCTGTTCCAATTAAAGCAGTTACACGGGTCGCTGAAACATTCCTCCTGGATGGCCCTTGAAATACCGGCGAGTGAGGCTCGGTGCCCAGAGGTAGCTGTCGCCGGTCCGGGCAGAGGAGGCCGCCCTGCCTCAGGGGCGGCGCGAAGGAACGAACCCGCCGCCGAGGCGGTTACGCAGCAGAAAATCCCCGCGGAGATCCTCACCGGGACCGGCCGGAGCTCCTTCTGGACATCCCACCGGCTGAAATACCCGCAGCGACCATTTTTAAGAAACATGTTACTTCCCCTTTTCGGTGCTCCCCAGATGTTCCGCGGTCCCCTCGCCTCGGGGGTCGCCGCCGCTCCCTTCACACCCCACAAAGCGGGCGGCGGCGGCGCCCGTCCCCGCCAA
>JAVFHW010000627.1:35802-54384 GCA_032159205.1 Eurystomus glaucurus suahelicus | reverse complement strand
TTTTAAAAAGATCATAAGACATGTCCGTAAGGAGGAGGTTTCATAATTCTGACCTTTTTAAATTTAACTGTATATGCTGGATAGAGCATTGCCATTCTTTCCCTGCTCATGACCATCATCTCAGCTTCATTTCATGCTAAATAAAATGTCATATTTACTTTGCAGCTTTGTTGAAGACATTACCTTAATCTGAGAGACTTAATATACATCATGGAATTACGTACATCCCACCTGCGTCCATATGCCAGGGCTCCTACCTTTACTCTGCAAGGTACTTTAACGTGATGTTGCCGTGGATTTTTGGCATGAGGACCGGTATTCCTCAAAACGGGACTGTTAACTGTTTGAACTTTGAAGCTTACTGTGATGTTAGGATTTCTCTTCTACTGGCATAATGGTCTGTCATTGTTATGTGACGTTATACCTACAGAAACTATTAATAAAGAATTTTGCTAGACATACCGATTTCTCTTTTTGTTTATAAAGTTTAAGACCGACTCTCTCAAGTCAGGCTACTGAATTAAAACACATTTTAAAAGCTAAGTAACTAAAATGTTCGGCACTCTGGGGAAAGTTGATTTAATATAAAACTTAGAACTTCCTTCTTTTTTTTTTTTTTTTGTGAAACACAAATTTTCATGTTACTCCTGGCACTGAAGTCAGGCTCCTGAATTCTCAGGCCTTAATGGCTGTAGGGTTGAGTTTTATTGCGTCTCCTCCTGGAGCCTACATGCTCACAAAGGCATAAGGGTCACTGCATTTTGGTGCAGTAAAACCCATTTTTTATTTCTACAGTATCTTATTCCCTTGAAATTTTAAATTTGAAAAAATACTCAGGAAGAAGCCTTATCAGAAAGAGGACAATCTAGATACTAATACATGAAACTTTTTGTTGTTTTAATAATATAGAATAATATTATTTGAATTTTCATTCTGTGCAGTTACTAGTAGCTAGTTACACTAACTAAAAATTGTTTTCGCGGTGCAGGTGGTGACAGTTACATGCCATCTAACCACACAGTGCTCACTCAGGTGTTTCTCAAAACAGCTCAAGTTTCAAACTCAAACTTGCTGGTTTATTTCAGATTAAGGATACTGAAAAAATAGCAGTAGACTGTCTAGTGATTCAAACAGCATTGTACAGCCTGTGCAAACATGAGGAAGGTAACGCTCCTGTTCTTTTGCTGCTCTTCTGTGTCAGCAGAAGAGCAACACCTCACTCTGAACACAAAATATAGGGCCCTCTGTGATTAAAGAGTAGGTGCAGGGGGAGGTGTAGTGATGTTTCAATGCCTGATGGGGCAGTAAGGAAGACAAAGCCAAACTCTTCAGTGTTACCAGTGACAGGACAAGAGGCAGTGGGCACAATGACACACAAGACAGTCTGTTCCCACATAAAACCATTTTCAGTCTGAGGGCAGTTGAAGGCTGGAACATGTTGCCTAGAGCAGCCTCCATCCTTGGTGATACTCCAAGCCGATGGGACAAGGGCCTGAGCAAACTGCTTCAGTCAGCCCTGCTCTGAGCAGAGGGATTGGACTGGAGTATCTCCAGAGGCCCCTTCCAACCTCAACCATTCTGAAACTATCCAAAAAGTGCACTACGTCATTAAGAAAAGATGGCCATAAAGTTTGGATTCATCATTCTAGCCAGACTAGGAAACAATCTTGATGCAAGCTTAATAAAGAGGCACGTGTACACCTGGGCAGCGCTTCTCTTGCCACTACAGTATCTCATAGCGATGCAGTACCTCGGTAACATGTACCATACTGACACGTGGATGCCAACACTAGTTGTTTGGGGTTGGTTTTTTCACAGCTCAAAATTAAGGGGCCCATCTAGCTAAATAAAAGCTTCAGTACATTCTATGCCAATACAGTTGTGGGGCTTGGGGTTCCTGTGGGATCATCGCAGGCACACGTAATGACTCATCTACACATTTGAGCAGAGGTTCCACAGACCTTTCAACATCTGCAGCGCTTTCCGCCAATAGCACAAACTCCAGGTTTTCACAGACACATCGGCACGCCAACTTACCTTACCTGTCCCATACCACTGACAGCGATGTGTGTTTTTTTTTCTCTGAAAGTCTCTCCAAACACAACAAAACGTGGCCCTGTGTTCACAGCAAAGGAATCCCCACTCCAGTGAGCACAGCCGTTGCAAAAATATGTTGTTTTCATCATACTGCTGTCTAATAATAGACTCCTTGACACAATGGCTCTCCAGTAATTTCTGCTGTCATTTTTAAGTCCAGTTCCTTCTGATCTTTTTTCACGAGTGGAAATCTTTTATATGGAAAATGTATACTCGTTTGGCAAGAATTTTGAAAAATGCACTATCTTCCTTTCACAAAGGGATGGTCCAGCAACTGCAGAGCAGAAGGACGATCATGTTGATCTCTGCATTGAGAGTTTGAAAAACCAGTACATAGGATGAATATGCATGCCTCTGATGTAACTCTTTGTAAAATCTAACTGCAAACAGCCTTCTTTTTTTCCTCATTTCTGTAGGCATTACTAATTCATTTTTTTAAATAAAGCTGCTGGAGAGGAAGGCAGGATTTATGGGAAGAGGCTGTTGGAATTTATGAATTATAAAACTGAAATATTTTTTTATTACAGAAATAATTCTTTGTTCCTCTAAGTTCCTTGCAAAGCTTTGAATAATTCTGCTCATATGCATGTTTCAGGTGCAACAAAAACGTGTTTAAAGAAGGGTGACAATTATTTGTTAGACCCTGTGTCAGTCAGGCTCTACTGTCATCTCCTAACAATGACACACATGCTAAGGAGCCCATATGGAATTGCAGTACTGTAATGACAACATTGGCTTGCTAAAGTTTTGGGCTTTTTCAACCCTCAATCTGAAGGAAAAAAACTGGGGAAGGAGTAAAGGCACTGATCGCTTAAATAAACTAATGGGGAAGATGGGATAAGGGAGACGTTTATATTTAGGACATGGTGAGGTCATACATTAACACTTTGCCACCACAGGTGCATCCTTACTTTTGGAAAAGTAAATACTTTACTTGAAAAGGTAAATGCTTTCTATCTGTAGTTTCCTTCTACCTAACAATCCCTTCTGCCTTTTAAAAGCTGTTCTCTCTGCGTCAAAGTACCTATGATGTTGCTCTACACAATCCACAACTTTTCTGGTTATTGTTACATAGTCCACAAGAACCACAACCATGCCATAACAATTCCAATCCAGGGATTAGAAATGACGTTTCCTGCGTCCAAGACCACTGCCATACCCACTAAATTAACATTTTTCTCTCTAGTGCTCAAATCTGATCTTTACAGATATGTAAAAGGATGATCTTAATTTTATAAAAACTACCTGTAAACATGAGGAACTTGAAATTGCTACTTCATTTAAACATCTGGGACAAGGCTGATATTTAAACAAAACAAACTCCACAAAAATAATTCTTATCATGGGTGAATGCTAGTGGTTTGGTTTCTCTATACAGAGAACTTCATGTTTAAAATAAGCATGTATTTTCTGGACTGGAAGTGAGAATAGGTTTTTCTACTGCAGGAGATAAGAAGTGAATGCTCTTTCATTCAGAATATTGTCCTCAAAACAACTTGCCTGACATAGGCCAGGCTCTCCCAATGTCATACTGGAACAGCAAGGGACATCAAAGCAAGTTATCAAACATTTTGTCTAAAACTTGACGATGACACATTTCTGCATGTAAATTACAGGGAAAGTAAATTATGACCACAAGGCCTACAAAAATATAATTTGTAAGGGGTTTATACCCTCTGACAGAGTAAAGCTCTTTTATGTGTACTATTATTTAAAGACTTTCCCCAAATGTTGAAAAACGTGTTTACAATTGCATTTACAATACAGTCACATGTACCATATGAGAGGTAATCTAAACTCCCATCATCAGTCTCTACAATGCAAACTGTCTGCATTTTTCCTTTCATTTTTCAGTTAAAAATCTACATACCTGGTTAAGCACGCATGCACAAAATCTGATGCAGTGCCGGAGAAGCGGTCAGGTAGGGAAGGCATCAGTCCTCTGTGGGCCCCAATATAGAACATGGCTGCTATCCTATCCATGGAAGCCAGTGGCGGTTTTCCTGTTGCCATCTCAAATACGGTGCAGCCAATGCTCCAGATGTCTGATTTTCTTCCATATCCAGACTCATTTATAACTTCAGGTGCCATCCAGTATGGAGTCCCATGCACAGACTTGAGCATCTCACTCTGTGTGCCACTGAGGCTTGCCCAAGCTAGACGCCTGGCACAGCCAAAGTCGATTAGCTTTACTATGCCATTTGGCATGAGCATAATGTTATTGCCTTTGATATCTCTGTGGACCACACAATTGTCATGTAAATACGCAACCCCTTGTAGAATTTGTTTTGTGTATTTACGGAGTACAATTTCTGGTAATGGACCAAAACGGTTAATAATACTAGAAATTGAGCCACCAGGAACAAACTCCATGAAAATGCTTAAAATGTTGTCTTCCAGACAAGTTCCTAAATAAGTTACAATATTGACGTGCTTCAATGTCTTCAGAAGATCAACTTCCTCATGAAACTTCTGATACTCCTTTTCTGTAGTGAGCTGATCTGATGTACCCAAGACAACCTGTTTTACAGCTATTAATTGTCCGTGGCTTGTCAGACCGCAGTATACCTACAAAGAAACTAGCGTTTATTCAAAGGAAGCATGAAATAGTATCTTTGTGTTTGTCATGTTTCAAGTCTCATTGTATAATCCAAAATATTTATTTGTTGAACAGGACAACAGGCAGTTATAATGCAAGATACAGCCAAAGACCACCAGCGCATCTCTTAACACATCCAGACATTAACTTACTGTGCCATAGGCTCCCTTTCCAAGGACTTCACCTCTTGTCCACATGATAGGATCTCTGGTAGTTAAACTGCTTCCTGGTAATTTAGTAGATTCCTCAAGGTTTAGCAGGTCTCTTACTTCATTCGATGCCAAAAAGGCTTTACTGCAACTCTGCTTGAAAGATGATGGTCAGTGTGGGGAGAAAGCAGGGAGGAAAATAAAGGCGTCATATTATCCTTACATTTTTTATACGGAGTAGTTTTTACCTAGCATGACTCTTCTCTACATATTTATATACACACTCATTGCCCAGCTCATCCATACAATTGCTATACTAAGTAAGACTATGTAAATATTTTCAATTACGTATCACAACAGTGCATAACCAGAAGATTATGGCCTGACATCTTTCTCCATTGACAGGAAGACAGACAGAAGGGATGCTTAAAAGAGCAAGATACATATCCGCTTCCTTCTTTTTTTTTTTGCCACAGAGGTACAGTTTGCTGAGCTGAAGGATGAATATGACTATCACCTTGCTCCAGGTAACATATGTAACCCAAGTCTGATGAGAACATTTTGGACATAACTTCACAGGAAGAAGAGACTGCTTCAGTAAGATGATAATAATTACTCCACCTAACCACAGCTCTCCCCAAGAGAAGGGAGAATGGAGGTACAGTTGGTACCTGTGACTGCAGAAGCATAAGGAAGTGTATCAACATATAGTGAATTAAATTTCCTTATAAATTTGCAATTTAAATTGGCCAAAAGGGTAACAAGGTGAAAGAGAAGTAGTACTGGTAGATAAGCACTACCACAGTGAAAGTTCTTAACTGACCTGCAGGCCAGAATCTAAGCTGTCTGAGCTTGAAGTTTTGATTAAACGTTAGCTAAATAGCCTTAAGTCTGTCTGGTAAGCCAATACTTGTAGTTCGTACTTAGAAAAGTATCTAGCTGCACTCTGAGATTCAAGGAAATTGCCCTTTGGGATATACAAGAACCATTTGTAGCATCTTTTCATATTCCTTAGGTGTCAAGATCTCGAGAGCTTTTGCCTTGCCCCTGCACCTTTTTATACATGCTCTTTAGTTAAAATAGCCTCTCCTTTTTATTCCCTACCATTTCTCAATTTATCCTGACCCCTCACCTGAGCTATTGACAGCTATTCCTGGCATGCCTTAGTACCACCTGGCTCGTGTCCTGATGTGCAGTCTCTAACATGGGTATCTTCAACTAAGCACTGGAAGAATCAGCGGGCAGCTGGCCCAAGGAAAAGAGACTTGAGCATTAGTGAGCACATATTTCCTATCCTTCACCCAAACTTGTGTTGAAGCATCACTCAAAGGAGCTAACAAGTTACAAGAAATTACTTTTACCTTCTCTAGAGCACTATTTACTATTGCTCCATCTCCATTCATCATATTTTCTTCTTTTTCATGTGTATTCTTTATTTTAGAACCTGTATTTTTTTTTCTTGAAGAGCTGATGTCTTTTTCTTCAAGCACTAGCAATTCTTCAGCCAGACAACAAAGCAACTCATCAGTCACATCCTTATCTGCACAGGACCAAATATTTTGACTTGTCCGGAAACTGGGGCCTGTATCACTTTTTGCCTGAATCATTGAAGTCTGAGTTGATTCCTTTGCCAAACCACTGTTTTGAGACGTGTGTGCCCAACTGTGATTTAATTTTTCTATAGGGGATTGACACCCCAGGCTATTTATAGACTTGAAGGAGGCCTGGTCTGACTCTAGGCCTTTGCAGCCATCCATATCCACCCCGTCCTGGGGTACACAATTGTTCTGGTCTGCTGTTGGTAGACTGCTACTTAGAGCAACACGTTCTTTGTAGTCTTTATCACTGAACTGGAGAAGATTCTGGCTACATGTACCAGCTCTCTGATGGTTTGGTATATCCTGACTGTCTAAAGACTGCTCCAAAGAAACTTCTTTAATAGTTAATAAGTCTGAATTTAAAAAAGTCTTAGTTTGCTTAGTTAATTGGGAAAGGTCTTCTAAAAACTTGGGCTGATGATCTGTGTCTTCATGAAACAATGTCATGCCCCTTGAAGTGTTTATCTGAAAATCTGAATCAGAAGTTATTACAGTATCTTGCTCTGCATTGCTGTCAATCAGCTCAGTACTTCCATCCTTTGTAATGAAACCTTTCTGCTTTTGTTTTGTGCCAGATGTGTTCTTCTTTGGCTTCAAATATGTTCTCTTTTGAGTGTTTCTTACTTGGCTGCTCTGTCTCTTTTTACAGCAGGTAGATCTGCAGGTGCTAGCAGGGCATCTCCTGGATGGAGTGGCACAAACATCTCCATAAAATCTGTTCTCACGTTCATCAAACTCACGCATGTGGGAATAGACAGGAGTTCCAAACATTTCATAAATACCTGGGCCTTGGTCATTTGGATTTATTTTCTTGAACATGTCACTGTATTTCAGATCTGCAAAATCTGAAGCAGACTGTGCACACCGCAGAGAAAGTGGAGTAACAGGTTTCTTTAGAATAACTGAATTTTTGCAACTGCAGGAGAAACTTTGCTTTTTAAGTTTCTGAGCATTCTGAGAAAAATGGTCTTTGTCTGCTTGAGGGGTCTTTTTTTGAAAAATCTGGCTCTTGGCATTACATTTTGTGGAAATCTCATTGGAAACAATTAAGTCTTCAGATATCTTCATCTTGCTACTCCTTTTAGAGTTTGATGAATATTTATTTCTATTCATCTTTTTTTTACTTTTGTCACTTTCTTTGCGAGCAAGAACATTGAAGCTCTGAGTAACGTGAGGAGGCAGGCTACGAATGACACTCTTTTTTGTGGCAGATTGTTTAGCAGTGAGTGGGTCTTGTTCAGAGAATGTCACATGAACAACAGCTACAAGCTCACTTTGGTCTTTCGAAGTTGCTTCTGACATTGCTTCTTTTTCCATTTCAAATTCAGAGAAACACACATTATTTTCTGTCTGTTTTCTGAAAGGATCTTGCACTTCTACTCTGGGAATTACTGCAGCTACAGAATTATCTTCTAAGGCATGGTGGGCCTCTGGCACTTCATTTTTACATGAAGAATCTAAATCACAATTGTCAAGCACAATGTTCACACTCTCAGCATCTTCCTGTGGTCTATAATCCAGTATCACCTCTGTAGCATTTCCTTCTTCTAGACCAGTTCTACAGCAATTCTCTGCTCTTCTTTCCTCCTTCCCAGCTCTCAAGGTATCTCTGTTGCATGACTTTGTAAATGTTGTCTGAGCTGTAAATATTCCACAGTTTATCAGAGGATTACTTGAGCTCAAGTCGGGATGACTAGTGTCATAGAAACTGGCTTGGGCCATAAGATCTGCGCTCTTACAAGCCACTGAAAACTGGCACATTGTCTGGTCACTGTTTTCAGTATTGGTAGCTGCATCAGCTTCCCTCCATTTTAAATTGCTTTGAATTTCTTCTTCCTTGTTGCTAGGGTCCTTAAAATAGTTGCTGATGCTGAGGTAGTACAGGTCTTTCACTGGAGTTAACTTATCGAAAATAGTACCCACAATCAGGTCTGACGACATTTCAGTGTGCCTTTTTAATAGGCTGTCTAACTGATACAGGTAAAATTTAGTAACTGCTTTTACAGGCTGAGGAGTAGAGTTCATAATACTCGAAATATTTCTGATGTTGCTGCTTTCATTGACAATATTATCCTCTAGAGGAGCAAGATGAATTGTTCTTACAGGCTGAAATGTCACTGGTGGCAAATGAAACTGTAATTTCCATAAAAACCATTAATAATATACTACACAACAGATACAGGTAAAATCTAATCACTAAGAACAAAGCAGACTAAGAAAAATAATCAGAAAAGGATTATTCTGTTATATATTCCCATAACTAACCTAATATGAAATGTAATATCAAACCCCTGAGAAAATACGTGAATTTTCCCACATCCAGACTGAATTTTCTCAAATCCAGAATTATTTCTAAGTATTTCATCGTACAGGAAGGGGGATCCTTTGCTATAAGGCACAAATTACTCTCCGTTATTTAAAAATACTAAGCTTTGTCCACACATACAAATCATTTTGTCAGTTATTAACCATGCGTTATGCCACATGGCATGTTTACAAAGGCTGGCCAGTGGCTTCATTTGCCAAAGTTTCTGTCTTGCTGTGCACTCTCATTTAACGAGAGCACCACTCTTATGCTGATATTGAAAGTCTTTTTAGGTAACCCTCCAAAGCGTGCTGACATCAGTATTTATATTCCCAGCGGTAATAGATCTCTGTAAGCAATTTTTAAAAAGCAAAAGCCAGACTATTATAACAAAATGCTGTTTTAGCCAAGGAGAAGGCAATTATTACAAATTATTTATAGGATTTGAAAGACATTATTGTAAATCTAATCATACAGATTTTCCACATGTTTAGTATAGTCTTATAAAAATCCATAAACCATGTTACACAGGCCACAGATTTATCTCACAGTTTTAAGTACACTGGAAGACAACACAACCTGCACTTCATTGGCAGTAAAGTTAAACGGATAGCTTTGCAAGGGCCATTTTTATATGTCTGTTGGGGGGCATGTATTTTACTATTCCTTTCTTCTTCCTTCTCTTCCCATTCCATTAGTTGAAATGTACCCTGAATCTTTGAAAGAGGACGGATCTGAGAATCTGAGTACTTTGTTGTGACTATTCAGATGAACAGTGAGAATAGTTTTCTGAAAATAACATTTCTGTTCTTCATTTGATAGGAAATGGTGAAAAAAATAAGCTTGAATACACTGTATATTTTTATGCAAATGACTGCAATAGAAATAACCACAGAGTCATACGCTCCGAGTACTCATTTGCATGTCTATATTCAACATCCGTTTGCAATCTGCAGGAAATTTTTGTTTGTATTCCAAGGGCAAACTGAGGCTTGAATGTGCCAGGAAAAGCAGCGTGTGCTGGCTTGAAATGTACAGTTCTGAAGGCTTTGTCTAGTCTGCATGACATTAACAGGTATGTTCGGTTTCTACCAAATGATTTGCCTCTAGAAACCACCTGAGCCTAAGACATGAAATAAAGCTGTATTAAATCACACTGAGGTCAGCTAAATTATTTTTCTTAAACATTCCCCTCCATTTGAAATGTATTTTTCCACAGCCCTTTTTATGATCTTCTGTCAGAATTCTTGCTCTTACTTCTATAGTTTACTTCTTTCCTGTGAACACAGTTCTCCTGTTGTGGGTTCACTCAAGCATACAGCTGATTCAATGAGTCAAGACTTTTGTACAAAGGGCTGTTAATTAACATCCATAAAGAACAAATTATATTTTTTTTAAACACAATCTATTTGATCTTTTATAACTTTAAAGGCTCATGTGGAGTGAAGCACTGATACATGTAAAATTGCTAGCTTGTTTGTAAATACAAAAGTTTTGTCAGGAATCTTATTTACACTTATCACAGAATTTAATGTCAAATGCTTTTTTTTATTTTAATCCTAAAACCTTATTTTTTATTTGCTAACATAATAAATTGCAGCAATCATCTAACATCATGACTGATCTTCACATGGGTTTCAATATTAAATTACCACTCAATAGAAGAAAATTGTTTGGTTTTTTTAAATTTGGCAAAACTAGACATCTAACATGTTTACCATATAGGATGCACATATGTTAAATTAACTTATATATTTCTATTTTAAAGGGTTTTATATTGTTTTGAACTTCCAACCATTTACCCTCAAATCCCCTATGTAACATCCTACTGACAAATTGCTGGATATACATCTGAAGATTTACTGACATACACACATACATATAAAACATATGAAAAACTGCTTCATGTGCATCAAAAATATTGAAGACTAAGCAGAGAAAACTACCTATATGTCTTCTGCATTTCTATTTTTAAGGTTTTGAAAGCATATAATACTTTTATCAGTGTTCAGATTTATAATTAATACCATCTTACCTCAGATCTCTTGTTCCTGGGTTTTAGCATTGTTACATTTAACCCTTAAAAATCAGAACAAGTGAAATGTTAACTTGATATTCTTGAACAGATGACAATTTTCATTTATAAATTATTTTCATACTGTAGACAAAGAATCTGTCCAATGTGTGATTGCAGTATTATGCTATAAATCTGCTATGCAGAAAAATTTTGTAAGTTGAAATTTAATTGTGATACTGAACTCTACAATTCCATTTTCTAGAGAAAACTATAAAATACGATAATTTAAAAATACTTTGACTATAATAAGTTAAGAAAATATTTCTCCTCAATTTCAGATGTTAGCTAACTTCAATATTTAGCTAATTAATATTGCCAGCATGAGGAAAAAAAGTGAAAGAGATGCCATCATGGTCCCACTCCAGCCACAGGGAATTACACTTTGGATTTTGTGGGTTTAGATTCATCACACGGGGTAAGAGGAATGGTGAAGTCTGTCATTGCTCCTCTTTATTGCCTTCAATCTGCAAATACACACACACTCATATAATTAAAGATGGTCAACATGGCTGAAGTCTGCTTTACAGAGTCAGACATAAAGACAACTTAAAGTTTAAAGAAGAAGGACTTCTAAGGCTTTGCCATCTGATCTGATAAGCAACACATAACTTTATTTATAAGTTGTGACTTTTGAAGTTGAACTTACTTTGTTGTATCTGTGCTTTTATTATCTGAAAAGCATCTAAATCCATAAATGATTTTGAAACGTTGGATTCTGGGGATAAGGCCTGTAGCAGAAAGCTGAAGTCAAAGCTGTGCCCTACGTTCTCTTTCTTCAGGAGGAAAGGTAAAGAAGTGCGATGCCTCATCTGTAATGCTAACTGATTTTCACTTGGAAAACACGCCACTTGTTGATCTGGCCATGGTCTGGATGCTGGTGCTATTTGACTAAAAGGCAAAACCAAAAACAAACAAAATACAGTGTGAAAGTAAGTGTGAGGAGCCTGCTCAGTTCAAATAATCATGACTGAAGAGTAACGTGAACAAGAAGTTTGTAAGATCCAAGAATGCCAAAGTATCTTTTCTTTCTTCATCCATCTGGGAAGTTGTGGCTGGAAGCAGCCCATTGTGGTGGCAGAGACTGAGTGAGAACAAGTGAAAACAAATGACAAATGTAAACCAAGCAACAATAGGAATGGAAAAACATATTGCCCACCTTTCCCTTCTTGACAAAAATTGATTGCTTCCAGTATGTAGTTTTTATGAATCATTGGGAAAGTGCGTCAGAAGAATTCTGAAGACCAGATGTGCCTTTCTTATTTATAAAATATGTTATGGCCTGCCTGAAAGAATAGAGGCTGTACGGACAAGCCTCAGATTTTGGCCACCTGGTTTCTGAAGAATGGAAAATTCCATATGCGGGAAAAATAAATACCATGACTAAAAAGAGGTACAAAAATACAGTCTAAGTTAAAGCTGTATGCAAGACAACTGTCTGCTTTTCAGAAGTTAAATGCTGATGTAAAACCATATACCATATGTTTTTTCATATTGCACCAAATTATTTGTTCATCTAGTGCAATATCCTGCCTCCAGCAATGGCCAGTGATTGCCGCTGGGAAGATAGAAACACTACACGACATATACAGCTGTAAATGACATCTGGCACTAGGGAAATATTTTATTACTCAAAGACTACTATCTGCTTTGTCTCCATTTTTGCATGCTCAGCTGCAAATTAAATATTAATACCACTGACCGTTTTTTTCCTAGAGCTTTGTATGTCTGATGCATTTCTTTCATCATCCTATCTGCATTCTGAAGAGCAATGATGTTTCCACAACCTGCAACAACACATTATGATTTGTGCAAAACCAGTGTAATTCACTGACCAGGAAACACAATACAAATGCTGTTATTTTTGGACATTAAAATATTACTATAGAGAAATACAGGAAGCATCTATCAGAAAAAAAAAAAAAAGAGCATGTTTAATTTAACTAAGATACCTATACATAGTTACTGTTATAATTTTTGGAAATGTGAATACATAAATCTGAATTATTTTTACTTATTTAGGGAAGATATTAATTTAATGCACTATAAAAGCAAATAACACCTGAAAAAATTCCAGTTACAGCTCCTATTTCAGTAAAGCAAGAATATAAGAAAAATATTGACAGAAACTCCACAAAAGTAGAGCATTTAAAAATAGGAAAGCTATTAAAACCAAATCTCAGGGCTTTTCAAAGGTGGAAAATAATGCTGAGTCTGATTTCAAATTTTTTGGTGGTTGCTTGGTTTTGACAAGTAGCCAGATTTCAAGTTAACGTTGTCTTTTTCTTCTTCAGATCCCCCATGTTATACTTTATGTGTATAAAATTTGGTCAGACTACCTTCTTTGCTTGTCTTCTTATTTTCTTGGTTGTCAGACATACTATCCTTAGCTGTATTAAGGTCCAGAAACCTGAAAAAAGTTTCATTAATTGATTTCCAATTCACATGTACAAAGCAGCACTTTACATTTTGTTATTTCAGAGTCATAAGTAAGATGAAAGCAACATTTGTAAAGTACTTGAAATTACTAAAAATGTTATAATTTCACTTAACATTCCATGCTCTGTGCTATGAATACACAGAACAAAACCATCCAGGCAGTATTTATTGCTAAAACCTCGACATGTGCTCTGTTGAGTAAGACATTAAAGCTGTCAGTATTATTTTGCTGATATCATCCATACTGTTGGACCAGAAAGTCAACACTTCACATTTGGGAGATAATTACATTTTCAGCATATTACTGAGTAACCAAATCTAAATTAAATACAGATCTTTCTCTACCTCTCAGCAAAAGAGGTTCAACATTCAAAACTTTCTGAGCACCGAACAGCTTGGACACTGCAGCCTCAGCAAACCTCTTTGATAGCTTATTCCAAAGACACGTGAAGTCAACTTGAATCTTTCTAGACATTTCAGAGGAGTATGTAATTTATTTTGTCAGTAATTTTTAAGTATCTTGAGAAGTAACTGTCTCATAATACAGTCTAGTTTTAAATATATGCTCAAAAGCTAGCTGAGCATTTTTCTCTACAGAGCCCGTGCATCTAGATCAATTTGACTGAAAATATTAACAAAAACCTCATTGACCTCAACAAAGTATAAATGTCACACTTTACCTCAGACGTGTATTTATGAATTTAAAAATACACACCTGGTAATGTATTATCTCCTAATATTTTCAAGGTAAATTTTTTAGGTGTTTAAAAATTGTACACATTATAAAAAATAACCAGCCACTGTATTATTGCCTTTTTTTTCTGCCATTGGATTTCTGTGACCTGTGCCAGGCATCTGATTGAATTTGATATAACCGAGGGTCACTAGCCAAGACAGAGTTAGCCTATTAGCTTAGTAGTAGTAATTTTTTTATTCTCACTTAAAACTATTGTATTGTCAGAAACAGTATCTCAGCTGTGAGTGTACCCTTCTGTGAGCATCTTAGTACCTTGTATGTTTAGAGTAATATATTATTCAAATTGTCCTACATTTATAAAACCAAAACACCTTAAAGCTTACATTAAATTAATATTACAAACATTTGGTATTTTAAGTCCTGGTTGTTGAGAGACATAACAGTAGCTCAAGGAAATTACTAACTGAGCTACCTTTGTACTGTGTGTAGTCCGGTCCCGTAAACTGCTGGCCTTCTATGAGGATATATGAGCTCTCTACACCTATGTGAGAGGCTTAAAACATATTCCCATCAGGATTCCCAAGTAATTCTCTGCTATCTTTAGAGATCAGTTTTCCAACCTTGAATTATTCCATACAGAGATTAACTAATCCATAAATAATCGCTTTATGAGGTGCTTGGCCAAACTGACAGCAAAGTCATAGTCTACAAGGCAGACTGTATGAAAGTAGTTTAGTGGCAGTGGAATTTAATACTACAGGTCTTGCAGAAAAGAACATGCTTGGGGAAACTCAAGACATCTGGTAGCCCTGTTCCTGACTTCATGGGACAGAGATTTTGCAACAGTTCAGATCTTAAAGCATACACCCGTGAAGCAGAATATGTAGATTCTTTTTTTCACACCTAGCACAGATGCTTGTGTCGTCTTACAAAGCTAAGCACTAGAAATCTTTTTTTTAACACAGAAATTACCTAAATATATTCAACATATTAATTCAATGGGGAATATTTTTTTTGAGATTGTTTTCAGAAATAAAACACATATTTTCAACTAATTATACTGTTCATTTAAAACTTCCTGTTGCCTGTATCCGTGTTCCTACTGGTAGCTGATCAAAGAGGTGTTTCTTTCTGAAGAAAATGATATCTCTGGGTAAAAAATGAAAGCTGATGGTTGTTGAAAAACAGTGAAAAGATCAAAATAGATTAAGCCCCTCCTCACACTTTGAATGGGAAATGCCACTGTTGTCATTTAAAGTTTTAATGTTTTTTCATACGACTGCTACCCTCTATGCTGTATTATCTCTAAGGCATTACTGAATTCCCAGAGTGGGAACAAGCTGCCCCCAAACATTGGTATTTCTAGACAAAGGTGCTTTTATTAGGCTTTACCCTTAATTAGAAGATTGTAATGAACCTTTCCCACGACGAACCAGCACTAGCTGTGGGAAAAGAGCTAGCTATCACTCTCCTGGTTAACATAGCTATGTGTGGGCAATACTGATCCTGTTTACAGCTAACACTACTGAATATGGTGACTGAGCATACTGTGAGCTGCTTCACACCCATGAAAACATCTACCCTCTTTGCTAAGGTTAAACTTCAACATTAACAATACCATAAGATGATAGTGACGTAAACAACACAGAACAATCACAAACTGAAGACTCTTAAAGAAGAAACATGAGAGGGTGAAGGCAAAGGATTTGAAGATTTGAAATTCTAGACAGCTAATTCATAAAAGAAATAGTTTTGATGGATTTGGGACTCTTTCTGAAAAAATACGGCAAACTTCTGTTTCTCAAGTGACAAGAACATGTAACGTAATTACAGACAGTGAATTGAAATGAATAAAAGAAAATACCATCATGAATATTAGTTAAACTGTACTAAAAGATTTCCCAATGTCTTTATTATTTAATAAATAACTTGTCATTAAAAAAATCCCCCATAAAATACATAAGATATTGTACATAAAATGAATAAGATATTGTCAGGTATCTTATGTGTATGAATGTACATGAATGAATATGAATATACATTTAAACATA
The DNA here is from genome assembly GCA_032159205.1 of Eurystomus glaucurus suahelicus. Taxonomy (NCBI): domain Eukaryota; kingdom Metazoa; phylum Chordata; class Aves; order Coraciiformes; family Coraciidae; genus Eurystomus; species Eurystomus glaucurus. The sequence goes on along the minus strand of JAVFHW010000627.1, from coordinate 38,375 downwards.
CATGAATAACAGTGTCAAATTCTTACACTGGCTAACTCTGGGTGCTAGAGAGGACTATTATGAAGTTAATAACAGGTATTTGTGTAACAATATGCCTAGAAGGGATCTTTTTCCCAAGCTAATAAAGAAATATGTAATATGACATTTTTTATCTTGTAGATATGTATGTTCTTGCTAATATTATTGAACAGGCTCTAAAATTTTACATAGCATAAGCATCTTACTCCTTTCTGGATTACATGAAATGTTCTGTTGCACTGACATAACTGATATAATCAGTGGGTTCTCCTATTTAACCATCTTAGAAACACACTCAGGTGCATTTAAAACAATTGTCTTTCACAAAAATTGTACCCATTTTCTTGCATTTGAGTCTTTACTTTGCTGCAATACATTCTCTCTTCACACGAAAATAGGGCATAACGACCATATATGTGCTACCAAATTGAGCTGTTTTAGAACTTAATTGTATGGCAGCCTAAAAGAAAGGTATGTTTTTTAGAAAATTATGTTTATGTTTATTATATCCATAGATAGGTAGAACTATGAAAAGAAGGCACCTAGTGACTCTCATGTTGCTAATTTCATTACAAAATTTTATTTTCTCTCTGCTCTTTTCCTCATGTGTATGTTTATTTTATTGCTTGTTCTTACACCACTCAGCTGAATAGAATACTCTATTTTATAATCTTCTACACCCAGTAGTACCTAACATTTTCAACATTTATTATAGATTTTATCAGAAGTTATTCCTAACAGGAATCTTGGATATTACCCATAGCATTATTTTATTTTTTTCTTAGTTATCTCATAAATTTATACTCTTAAATTATTTAAAAATGCCTGGGTTTTTTTGCTTTGCAGCTGAGCTCAGGGCTCTCAGTAGTACTACTAATGTATGGGGAAAACCTGCCTAATGTCAAAGTACTACCATTGGTAAGATGTTTGCAACAGATGGAAAGTAACAATCAATATTGCCATCTGTCCATAAGGAATCATTTCGTTTCAAAGTGAGTACAGAGGTCAGTGGAAATAAAGGGCCCATGTGGCTTTTGTTGGATCCAGTAGGATTTTTCCACTCAATACTGCTAGACAGGAAAAGAATTAGGCTTTTTTACTGATTCTACCAGCAAAAAGTATAATTACATGAAAGCATGCAGCAGCCTTCCCAAGAGACTCATGCATTTATCCTAGATTAAATTATTTTTAATAACAATTTTATGTAGCACTTTTTATCTGAGGAATGTGCGTTATTTTATAACCATATAACAGCCAGACATCAGACAGTACTGTCATTCTTAGCTTACAGAAAAGGAAACAGGGAGAACTTGAATGACCTACTGCTACTTTCAAATGACCTATAGCTGATGACCAAGGTCATCCAATTAACTGTGTAAAAGTAGCTCTAGAAGTCAGCACTATTGATTTATCATTCTTATGCTAAACACCAGATAATACATTAAAATGTTTATCCCATTATATCAGCCTCTTAAGAGTCATATTAGATGGCAAACATCTCCAAACTTTGCAATTTTTTGTTTTGGATAGACAAAAATCCTTCAAGACAATAACTGAAAAGGTTCTATATAGAGGCACAAACGTAATCTTACCTGGTGCTTCAGTAGCGCGGTGTGACAGAGGCACAGCAACACAGAGAGAAGTTACAGAGCATTTTTAGCTCACAGCTTTCTTCCCTTGCTGGACAGCAAGGAATTCAAACAGTAATTATATGTACTTTGATTTTATTTTCAGTACGTTTTTCTGACTGTGGAGCACGTAGTACTTATTACTTTATTGCTGAGGCAGGCTCTTCTGCAGGCAAATCCTTCAGGCAGCTCCTGCCACACGAGGCTGTTGAGTTTACACCATGTTGCCGAGGCAACTCCCCCCCCGCCGAGGGGACATTCTGCTTGGAGGAGTTCGATTCAAAGAGCAGCAGTGACCTGCGGAAACAAACACCGCCCAACTAAACGGGAGCATTTTAAAGCTCTCATCACAAGACAGATCCTCCAGCACCCAGAGCAAAGCGTTATCTTTCTTTTCTGTTCACATTCATTTATGCTTTTATTAAATCTATTTCTACATGGTTTTATTTTTGCTTTCAGTCTCCTCATCTAAACACTCCCCACTACTTATGAATAGTTCTGTGTCTCTTTTCAGGTAACCATAACCATGAAAACTTCAAGAATACTTTTTAGGTGTTTTTGTTTGTTTGGGTTTTGTTTTTATTTTGTTATGTGGGGTTTTTTTTAAGTAGCAGACTACCCTAGGCAGGAAGAAAGGCTCTAAGAGGTCTAGTCGGGCTCAGGCTGAGTTGGAAGGGACCTGGTCTGCTGGATGCCACAGGGACTGGGGCGACGTCCCTCGGGACACTGCCGCAGGGCTGGAGAGGGACACGCAGCCCGCTCTGCTTTAGGCTGGAGCAGGGACAGCAGGCCTGGGGGACGCCTCAGCCGCCGGCCGACTGAAACAGGGCGTGTTGCTCCCGTGTCTGCGGGTACCCAGCACAACCGGTGACGCGCCGCTATCCCGGGCACACGGCTACCCAGCCAAGAAGGCACTTCGGTTACCCG
>JAVFHW010000627.1:0-31398 GCA_032159205.1 Eurystomus glaucurus suahelicus | reverse complement strand
GGGATTTTTTTTTTTTTTGGTAAGGCTGAGGCTTGCGCTGCTGATACCAACAGTTTTTTCCAGACAGCACCAGTATCTACTGCTAAACAGTGAAAATCAGTGTGCGTTTTGTTCCTTAATGTTACCACCTTCCATTTTTATTTTCTACTGGTGAAGAATGTGTCTGTTTTACAGTCTCCTTCTTACAACCCTCTCTTCCCTCTCCCCAAAACAAACTCTATTTCTCTGTTTAAAAGGAGGAGAGAGGATTGGGGTGGGTTTTTATTCTGATACTTTGTAGGTCCCCAAGCTTAAAGAGTGAAGAACAATGTGATGAAATGTGAGGTGTCTTCAGTGGACTGCTTGGTTATGGAGTGGTATGGCTGGTTGCAGCTCTCCACAACTAATACTAGTAGTCAGCAATCTCATCAAAACACTGAGGGAAAAAGTCCTTAATGAAAACCCAACGCATTCTGGATCAGAGTTACTTCTGAATTACCAGTTAAATGCAGCATATGAATGACTCGTGCATTTTAGAGAATTTTTGTGCATACTTTTGCCTGTGAGTGTCTTGTTGAGCAATGGCTTTGTTAGCAGTCGAGTGTTGCAGTTCTGATAAAATTAGCTCTAATACAAGCTATCATAACTAATTTATGTTCAGGGCCTGGGCTGTTTGAGAGGGTGTATGCTGTACATTTAATTTTTTCTCTGATATTTTCAAGGGATGCCCTTTAACACCACTGCCTCCAGTTAGCATGGCTATTCGGCTTACATATGTGCTTCAAGACTGGCAGCAGTATTTCTGGCCGCAGCAGCCACCAGGTACGATATTTCTGTCCTCAGAATAACTTGTTTTGAGATAAATAGTCAATGCTAAAGAAAATGTTTGTGTATTTTTCCAGAAGAATTAAAACATTTTCTGCATTACAAGCGAGTACCGTCCTGCTCCCTGGGATAGAGCTAGAAAATTTAAAGCTGCTCTGAAATCATGTCTGAGGCTTGTGCTTGTAACAGATGTTTTGGTTAGGGCTGTTCGTAGAAATTTGCTTTTTTTATTAGTGTTTAGAAATACAGTGACACTTCTAAAATGGTAGTATCTATTTGGAGAGAAAAGGGTGACTGTGGATCTGTAAAGAATTCAGTCTTGAATTCCGTAGGGAAGTGTTTGGATTCAGGTTCTAGTAGATGCTAATACTTCTCAGGAGTATTTGTCAAGAATTTTCATAAAGTAGCTAGTTTTAATATTTCACTATTTTAAAGTGGATTAACAAAGAGAAAATGAGAACGTAGCATATGGACCTCACTTGAGGTAAAAGTTTAGATTGTTGTTGTTGTTGTGATTTGCACAGTGCTAAATAAGCCAAGCAGTTGATTGATTGATTGATTTTCATGCAGGAAAACTTTTTGCTCAAGCCTTTTATTATAGTAGCCTTGTATAAGAGGGGAAAAAGGGGAGAAGTAGTCTTGAATCTAGAGTGCATTCACCGGACATAAGTTTATGCCATAAGTGATGCTATTTAAGAAAAATTGAGTGAGTTTGCTCGCTTGGTACTTTCACAGAGAACTTCAATGCTTGCTTGGTGGTAATGCTTTTTTCCTTGGGTGACAAGGATTTGTTTTTAATGCACCTATTTCTATACAGGTAGCATCAGAAAATAATTATAGACTTCTCCTGGCTCAAAGATACACAAATGTATAGGAGAAAGGTAGATGTCAGTTCCTTCTTAACATACATTTTATTATGGATGTGATATTTTAGGCACAAGGTGGCGGAGCAATTAAAATGCCCAAGTTCTATTCTTGCCTTGGTAGTAGTTTTATGTAACAAGGTTAAAGTATTTAGGGCACACTTAGAGAGACAGAACCTGTGTGACCTTGGTCTGGTTACCTAATTGTTTGGCTTTGCTTTAAAGAAACAAAGAAACCATCACTAATCAAAGGCATGTTTTGAACACATCTGTACTGTCGTTGATCGTGTGTGCTTTGTACCTAAGGAACGCTGAAAATGTGTGTGAAGAGAATCCTGCTTTTCAGGGTCAGAGAAAATCAGTGCTGTTTTAAGTGATATTTTCTCTTTCTAGGTAAGCCAAGTTTACCTAAAGAACTTGGGAAGCTATTTCTACAGATATTGTTTTTTATTATTTCTGCAGACACATAATTCAGTGTTTTCTGTAGTCTCTCTCTTCCCTGGTATAGTTATCCGCTAAGTCAGGATCCCTGGTTTGTGATGAATATGTTGTACTGATCATACCTCTTGATCTGAGCAGTTTGGATAAACTCTACTCTAATTGTAGAGGGTTCTGGTTAAAGGAGCTAGTGGCACAGTGTATTGCTGAAGCTGGAGATGCACAACATCATTTTTACTGTAGTTGCTACAAGCAGTTGTGGTTTTACGTTCATTGTGAAGAACTAGACCCATACTTTAATTACTCTCACTCAATTAGCTCTTCTCAAATAAACCCAAATAATTTAAATGCCTTTTATCTTTTCTCAAGAAGTAATTATGTAATTGTTATCAAAATACTTTATCTGTTCTAATACCTCGCTCGTATGTAAACAGCTTGCCAGATGGATTTAAAATTAAGGCTCAGATGCTGTAGTAAGCATTATTATAATGGCATTACAATACATTATTACCCGTTTAAATTTGAGTTCAGTGAAGGTTGTTGGTTTTGGTTTGTCTTTGAAGAGTATAGCATGGGAAGCGGCTGAGGGTGCTCAGAGGCATCTTTAAGTACCTGGGATTACAAGGAATCTCCCAGATTATTGTGTTAAGTCTTTAACCCTAGGAGATGTAACATATTGCTCTTCTCAGAAAATTGTCAACCTTTTAAGAAGTAGTTGGTTTTTCACTCTGCAGAGTTGTTCTTCTGGAATCTTCCTTTTCTGCTTGGAACTGATTTCCTGCCTAAATATTTTTATGGCAAATTTGTTTCTGTTTGTTCTTGTGTCAACTTTAACTCTTTAAGGCTGCCTTTATAGCTGTCATCTCTGCCTGTATGAAGGGAATAACCTTCCCTCAGCATGGATGGCAAGAATTTTATCTTTTTTAATGTCTTGTTCCATTATTACTTCCCAGTTTCTGATGGAAACAATTACTTTGTGTGCTAGGATTGCATTTTTCTTAGCTGCTCAGCTATTCTCTGGTCACCCTACATTCTTTTTACTGTGAAGTTAAGATGATATGCTTCTTAAGGTATTCCATAAATTCTGTATGGAAAATGTATTGATCTGTCTTCAGATATTGATGCTCTAGTTGGGGGAGAAGTTGGAGGCCTTGAGTTTGGGAAGCTACCATTTGGTGCCTGTGAGGATCCTATTAGGTAAGATAAGAGTTCAGAGAACTGTATTTTGTAACTTTCTTAATGGATAACTTCAAGGTATGTTATTTCAAATATTAGCTTCGCCTGCTTATGACTTAGTATGTCCCTAACAGGTGGTTTAATTATTGAAGTACATAAGAAACATCTGTGAAAAGTAATGGTCTAATAGAAATAAGACCATTTGCAAAATTGTCAAATGATAGTCAGAGTTCTAGCTCGTAAATTAACCAACCCCAATTTCACCATAAACTTCTGGAGTACTCCATTTATTGCTGAAAGTAGTGTGTGGAAATATACTGGAGATAAACTTTCAAAACGGTGTGCCCTCATTCAAGGGTTGGACTTGCTCTCATCTTTTACTCTGACATTTGTAGAAGACTGAAATTGAGAGGAGCTGTAAAGTGATTTATTACAATCTCTCTGTGTTCTCTTCTGAACACCCCATCACCACTCAGCAAATCTAGGAATCATTTTAATGTGTTAGTATTTAATGCTGTAGGCTATTAATGAAATTTGTTCTTTCCTTTATAACTGGATACCTAGAATACGATGCACAATCTCTCCTTTTGTAGAGAGGAGTTTCGAGAGAGTCCTGCATGCCAGACACTAGGGAAGTTTAGTGCGATACCAGGTGACGTGCTGTAGAATAACCAACAGAATGTATGCAGCGAGAAAACTCATTGGAAAACATGCACATTCGGGATGTAGCTGCAAAATACATAGAGGAGCTTAAATATAAACTATCACAAATACCTTTCAAGATCTTAACCATGATGCAGAGAATGCTTTGTACTAGCATTGAAAGATTTAAATCTTGTTTTGTTTCAGTGAGCTTCATTTAGCTACCACGTGGCCTCACCTAACGGAAGGTATAATTGTCGACAATGATGTTTATTCGTAAGTATTTTGTCTGAATTGCAGATATCTAGAAGTGTACTTTATTGGTCAACAGCTGCATTTTGGTGATGTCTAAAGTGTGGCTTTGTGTGTGAAATAACCCATTTTGAGGGGTGCTAAGGTCGGTTGATAAAACATCTCATTTGGAAAAACAGATTCATTTGAAATGCATTTCTGTATGAGAAAATATTATTGTATTGTAATTTCAACAGGACACACACCTCCATTTTTGGGCATATTCTTATGCTAGACTTAAGTCTTGTGTATTGCATATTTCCTGGGAAAGATGACAATGGAACGTGGAAAGCAAAAAGAATTAACTGACATCCCTCTCCCAAAAACTGTCATCCAGGTTTTCTGCTAAGCCTCCTAAAAAGGAAGAACAATGTCTACTGATACTTAAGAAGGAAGAAAAGTGGTTTATTTTTTTAATTAAAGCATAAATGAGTTTTCAGCATGAATACATGTTCAAATAAGACAGTTTACTTGTGTTGTGACTGAATTGTGCTCATATTTCTTATTCATGCTATGTATGTACATGAGAACAGGGACTGTTGCCTGCATTTTAGTGTTTGTCATGCTCTCCTGTGTAATGTGGTGTATGTGATGGCTTCCATGGCCTAACTGGCTATGACATTCCATTTATTGAGAATTTGATACTTGTCTCTTGCATGACAATTGTTGTTTTTTTTCAAGTGACCTGGATCCTATTCAAGCACCTCAGTGGTCTGTGAGAGTCAGAAAAGCAGATAACCCTCAGTGTCTATTGGGTAAGACATCAGAATTCCCTGTCTTCTCTTACAGCTTTTAAACTATTAAGTTATGAAGTTAGAATTGTATTGTTGATTACCCGATGACCTCTATTTCCCTACCCCCCATATTTTTCTGTGTGGACAATATTTGGACTTCTTTTCTTGAGAACACAAGCTTTGCAAAAATGTAAGTTTCTGCGGTAGGTTATTCTGCATCTGTGTACAATAAACTTTGTTTCTGTTCTTACTTCACCAGCTTCCTGAGAATAAGCATTTAATCTGTGTTCTGTGAAAATTTAGATTTCCTTGAATGTTTAAATTTTGTGAAGTGCCTTCTGCATATATCCATTTCCTTAGTTGAATCAGCCTGTCTGACAGGCAGGATTGGTGTGCCTGGGAGCTGTACTATTATCTGTCCTCGCTTTTTAGCTTGTAGGGAAAAGGGCTTCAAAACTCAAGAAAATTAACGTGCTGCAGATGTTTCATTTTGCTTTGGGTGAAGAAGTGGATTGAACTGCATGCAGAGCTGTGCTCTGGAGAGGTGGCTGACAGCTGCCTAGGTGTGCATTTTCCTAAGCTTTAATTATCTGATTTAAAGATGTTTGTGCTTCAGAACAAATTATCATGTTCTTTCAGATGAAAAGATAAAATTTACTGTCCCTTGAGCATTGTTTTGAGAGTTAGCTTATTGTTCCATGAGATTTTAACTGAGTGGTTGTTCAGAAACTTTGCTTCTCGTACAGGCGACTTTCTGACTGAATTTTTCAAGCTTTGCCGTCGGAAGGAGTCAACCGATGAGATACTTGGAAGGTCTGCATTTGAAGAGGAAGGGAAAGGTAAAACTAAAATCTTGTTGATTTGTGTTATTTGTTTTTAATGATTTCATTTTATTTTACCTTCCTCGTCCCCTTTTCCTGACTTCGGATCGATCAGTATTTATACTTGTAACTCTTAGGCATTTTCTGTAATATGCTAGGAACTTTCTGGCCAGTGCCACATGGTGTGATTTCTCACGAATTGTAGGAAAGCTTAGCTCCCAGAGGAGAATTGCCTTTGTTACAGGTTGAGGTTTTTTTCACTGGAAAACAAGAGGTTTAGAATTAGACTAGTGTGTACAAGAGTTGGTTTTGAGCAAACATCAAACAGATATTTGTCTGCACCTTTTTGGTGTGGTTTTTTCAGCTTTTTCTGCTTTGTGAAGTACTGTGTAGTGTGTATTTTAGCCAGTTTCAAGAGTCCTTAATCTGTTTGAGAGACTTTGCTATCATGCTATACATTTTAAGGAATTTTAAGAAAAAAAAAAAACAACAACAAAACAAACCCCAGCCACAACAAACCAAAATTACCTGATCATCAGGTCATGCTTTGTCCCAGCAGTATAGATTCTGACATCTTTTTAATGCCTCTGTCCCTTTATTTTGCTTTCTTGCTGTACATGATGAACATTCTGTTCCCGCCTGCCTCTTGTCACCTCGGGCCTGTATCAATGTATTTTTTCTGATTATTCTAGGTCTTAGTTTTGAAAGAGCTTGCTAGTTAGCTTAAAAAGGTGTTAGACTGAGTAGGGTTTGTATTACGCCCAGTGCTGTACATACAGTCTATTTAGCCCTCTTATCTCTTAATTTTCCTGAAATGTTTGACAAAATGAGATTTTTTTCAGGATGCTGATAATTATACACTTAAATTTCTCTGCCTTCTTTTAAATAGTTTATTAATTTTATTGTAAGAGAGGTTCTAAAGTTTACCAGCAGCAACTCTGGGAAAAATTTTTTGACTGGAATTGAGCTGAAGACTCTAAAAGAGAATAGTGCTTATACCATGTGAGGTCGTATATACAGTGATTAATACTGCATTTATTTAAGGTGTATTTAAAGCTCTAGAATATGCTTGAACAGTCTTTGTTTTCTGCAGTATATTTGCTGGTGTCACGTATTAACAAAGTTCAAGCAGTGGCTCCTGAGCAGGCGTTTGCCGCCGCTCTGGCAGCGTGCAGTGCTGCTGCAGCAGGTGGCAGCCACCATCCACAGCCAGCCCATCCAGAACATTAAATCAAGGGCAGGCTGGAGCTCCTTTGTGACCTCATTCTGCTGCTTATCTCTGTGGCTAAGATCAGTGAGTATCAGGTATGGAACCTGACACCGCAGGAGTGTAGCTCTGGTTAACGGGGTGTTAATCAGTACAAGGTAAATAAACTGAATATGACAGGTGAACTTTTCAAAAGAGATGGACTTGTGGAATTTTAAAATTTTTCTTTGTTTTAATTTTATTTTGTTCTGTAGAGGTTGCTGATATTACCCATGCTTTGTCAAAGCTCACAGAGCCAGCACCAGTCCCAATCCATAAATTATCAGTAACAAATATGGTTCACAGTGCAAAGAAAAAAATTCGCAAACACAGAGGTGTGGATGAATCACCTTTAAACAATGAAGTTCTGAACACTATTCTTCTGGTAAGTGTGCTGTCCATGCACATGGAATTCATATAAAGCATGTGTTTCACGTTTCCACTGATGCATTTGGTTTATAGTTTATAGCAGAATTATAAATAAAAGTGTCTGATGTCAGATCCATTACTTGAATTGCTTTGATCAGCTTCTTGGAACAGCCCGAGTTGTTACAAGTCTATATGCAATGGAAGTGGACTGAAAATGAACTCTGAACTCTGCTAACAGTTTTAATTATAGGGATTGCTGATATGTAACCAGCAGTAACTTGATGGAGAAAGTGGGAAAAGCAGGAAAAACATTCTGATGGAAGTTTGGAATTTTTGTTTTTTTCTTCCAAGTTCTTATTTCCTGATGCTGCTGACAAACTCACAGATGGATTTGAAAGCAGAACTAGCGCTGCAGCAGGAAACAATCCTCCTCCAGAGAATGAAGATTATGTAAGTTTGACTGACTGACACTCATGAGAGGACAAAAAAAAATTTGAGTGTGTGTTCGTACAGATGTTGATGTGATTGCTCTAAATCTTGTAATAGATAATTTTTGGAAAGAGGAACTTGCCTTTGTGTAACTTGTAGGTAGAAATATTTTTTTTACTTTTTTTTTTTTAATTCTAATGTCATTTTTTTTCTTCCAAAGACTGTCATTTTTTGGTAGCTTACAGGCTTAAAGTGTTTATTAGCCGCTTGCATTGACAAACAGGAAAGGGGTCATACGGTTTTGGAAAATATGCCATTGTTCCTGTATTTCCTGCTTTCTTTTATTTCTTATGTAGAATCTCTTCAGTCAGTTTAAATCTGCTCCTTCTGATAGTCTGACATACAAACTAGCTTTATGTCTTTGTATGATAAACTTCTACCACGGAGGAGTAAAAGGAGTGGCACATCTTTGGCAAGAATTTGTGTTAGAAATGCGCTACCGATGGGAGAACAACTACCTCGTTCCCGGGTAAGATGTTGTTGTTGCTTTGTTATAGAAAATGCTTTTTTTTCAGAAAGAATGAGTTCACTATGACTTTGAAACGCAGTGTTTTGGTTTTTTTAAATGGAAATAGTGTCCTCCGTTTTTTATTATCCTACTTCCTGACAGAATGTATGAAGGGTAAGAAAAGCATCTGTGCCTTGCTTTGAAAGCTTCAGGGTGTCTGGAGAAGGCTCTCAAGTTAAAGAGCACTCCACTGTGTGAATGGTGGGGAGAGAAAGCTTATGCGAATGTTCGGCTTCCAGTTTTTCATCACTGGATGAAAATGAAGGAGCTGATGTAGTCAGAAACACCTTTGCTTTGTAGTGTGGTTTCACTACTTTTCTAAGGGAGCTGTTCCAAGGTCCTGCTGGTGTAGTGCCTTTCAGGCAGCTCATGCTGTCTCAAGTATTGCAGCCCTTCCAGGTTGTGTCTGCTGTAGCAGAGCGTGTTGCAAACCACGTGAAGGTTTCTTTCAAGGTGATATATCAATGTGGATCTAAAATAGATCCTTCTTGTTCACGTAAGATGGACTGGCTTCTTATTTGCCAGTTTGTACTTTCAGGTGGTTATACTTACAAATAAAATGCAGTTTGAAATACCCAGAGATCACTCTGCTGTATTATTGCAGCTTTAAAAGTAAAGTCAAAGGTCCTTAAGTTCTGCTTGAAAACAGTTCCCTTTTAACATCCAAATGGAAAAATGACCAGGAAATACAGGGTGTGTGTGTTTCATCCTAGTGTGAGTGATCTCTGCGCTTCAGAAATGACCTCTAGGAAATAAGTGTGGTTTAACTTCTGGGCTTGTTTAGTCACTAGCTTGTCTTCTGAGACCATAGTTGAAATGGTGGGGGTGGGTTCAGAGTGGATACTTGCCCCTCTTCTGGATTTCATATGATTTAAGACCACATGTGTGTGAAAGATTCAACTTTATAATTGATAATGGTTACACTTCTACCTTTTGTTAGATTAGCTAATGGCCCTCCAGATCTGAGATGCTGTTTACTGCATCAGAAACTTCAGGTAAATATCCCAAATTTAAGAATGAATTTTCTCCTAAGGTGACTGTCAAAATTATAACAATTGTTAGCTAAATATATTGTTGTAGATTTAGTTATGCTTGTATTTTTGGGTCTGGACTTCTTTTATTGGGAAAATCTTTGTTATAGTAACAAGTTCAATGGGATTGTTATCTTGTAGAATTGTAAGAGATTTTTGTTTTTTCTGTGACGAGTTTCCTTAAGAGAAGTAATTAAGTAATTGCTAAGCTTTTTTTTTTTTCCTTTAACTTGTTAGATGTTAAACTGTTGCATAGAAAGAAAGAAAGCGAGAGATGAGGGGAAAAGGGGGAGCACATCTGATCGTTCACCTGGTGGTACTTCTGGTGATGCTGGGAAAGGAGCCGACCACTCTGGAGATAACCCTGATAAGGAAAAAGAAGTTGGCAAGTCTTGGGAATCGTGGAGTGACAGTGAAGAGGAATTTTTTGAATGTCTAAGTGACACGGAAGATCTTAAAGGAAATGGACAGGACAATGGAAAGAAAGGGGGAGCAAAAGAAAGCAACAAAGAGCCTGTAAACTTAAAACCAGAAGGTCGTCTGCATCCACATGGAAAACTGACCCTGCTGCACCCAGGAGAGCCTCTCTACATTCCAATAACACAGGTTAGGTGGCAGCGCCAGAGGTGCAATACGGCTCTCACGCAGTATGGCTTATACCTACCATTGTGAGTTGTCTATAGTTTGCAGGTTATGGACTTCTCTCTTGTTAAAATTGTGAAGTGTTTTTAGCCCAAGAGCTTTTTTGCCATTTTTAAAACTTGATGAAGCTGTTCAACTGAAATCTCACATGCTTTGTTTTATTTGAGAATGGATCTCCAAATTTCACTCCAAACAGGTTTTTTTTTTAAACAAGAATTAAGCTGTCTTGCCTACCTTAAATTTGGGGTTCTTCTTATTTCCAGCTCTTGAAGCATCTTCCATCCCCTCCTTACTTTCTTTCCTGTGAAGCAGGAACTGTCGTGGGCTTTCATGGTGAAACCATGAAGACTTCTAGCTGACTGACCACCCAAAACTGTAGCAGATATGCTACTACTTTTTTTCCCAAAGTTTAAAACAAAACAACAACAAACCAACCCAGACCCCCCCAGTTCACAATGGGTAGCTAAAAGGCCATAGTCATCAGGTTTTGGTACTGTTATCTAAAGCAGGTTTATCATCAAACAACTAGAAATCTTCCCTGACCCTCTCCTGCAGAGTGATTAGGGATGAAATAGGAAGCCGTGGTGTCAGAGGAAGTAGTTGGAGATCAGCCATGCATGAAGAATACAGTATTTTTCATTCACTTGAGAGGAACTATTTTTAATGAATGTTGCTTTGCTTGAGTAAAAGACATGAGCAGACCGTAGTCAGGCAAAATGTTGTCAATTGTGTGCTGACAGTATCAACTGCAGAAATTCTGCATTGCTGTAGGTGGATTTTCATCTATTTCAACAAAATAGTATGAGTCTGCTTTCTGGGCTTCATCTGGATTTTGGCATTTTAACAATAAATCCTTATATTGTTACTTCATTCTCAGGTTGTTTTCTCTTTAGTTTCTTTTTGTGAGTGTCTTCTTCAGATGCACAGCTCTAGGATGGACAGTTTAAGCGGTAGGAAGTTAGGACTATTTCCTTTGAGTACCAATAAAGTAGAATGAACTTTTGATAACAAGGAGCTTTCCACTCCTTCCTTAATAAGGACTATGTCTAGGAGAGGCTATTTATAAACTTGGCTTTTTCATGTTGCAGGAACCCGCCCCTATGACTGAAGATTTGCTGGAAGAACAGTCTGAGGTCCTGGCAAAACTAGGAACGTCAGCAGAAGGGGCTCATCTTCGGGCGCGCATGCAGAGTGCCTGCTTGCTCTCAGATATGGAGTCTTTTAAGGTAGTACTACTTGAAGAATTCTGTGAAGCTGCTTCTTGCTTGTGTTGAACAATTTTAAAGGCTTTTCCTCCACAGTATCAAAATGGTTTAAAATAAAAACCTATTGATAGAACTCTCAGAAGGTTTCAACATCTGTGATTGTCCAGTCTATTATGCTGTAACATTCCGGTAAATTTACGCAGTGTCTGTGGGAGAAAAAAAAATCCCAAAATATACAGTTGATAAATTGGGAATTAAAACTCTGTCAGACCCATAGAAAATGATCTCAGAAGAAAACCGAGCATCAAAGCCTTGAAACAAAATTCTGTGTATCTGCCTCCTACCACCCTGTAGCTTTCATTTGGTCTCTCTCTGACCTGTACTCCCACTGTCTGTAGGTTTGTAAAATGCACTCCAAATGGATAAAATGTAATGGTGTGTAAAGAAAAAAATACTGTCAACACGTTTGCTGTTCTGTATTTAGACTTTGGGGAGGTGAAGATAGTTTTTATGTATAGTGGAAGATGTTTGTTCGTTAGTAGGAAGGGAAAGGTATCACTATTTTTAAGTCCTATACAGCTGTTCATCACATCAGGACTGGACTAGCTGTGGGTTTGGGTGACTTGTTCCGTTTCTTTTCTGAGCTCTGCAGAGGGAGCTAAGAGCACATACACTGCTCTCATCAAAGGATCTCCAGACTCTAAAAGGACTGGAGATTCTGCCATGAAATAGCTGCTGTTGGGTTTTTTTTTATTGTTATTGCAATGTTACTTTGTTGTAAAAGGATACAGATGTACTGTAGAAGAAGAGAATTTCTAACATACCAGTATCAGTTTATTAGCAGTGGCTCAGTCATATTAGATACGTAGCAGTTTTATTTCTATAGTACGAGTGATCTAAAAACTCTTAAGAATATAGAACCATAATTTGAAGTGAAAATGTGCTCTTGATAGGTGCATTGAATAGAAAACTGGGTTTCCTTTTATGTTCGAGGCCTATGGAAGTATTTGTGTTGACATCACATCTATGAAAAATGAAGGGGCTTTTTGTTTGGAGGAATTTTTTTGGGAGGGAAGTTCCTTTTTAAAGGAAGAAGAAGAGGTGGATTTTGTTATTGGAGTCTTAAAAGATGCAGGGTCAGTGCTGAAAGCATGTTTATTCAGCCTAGTTAGGCTTGGGCTGTTTGTCATCTAAGTCTTCAATGGTATAAGCTCATACATTAAAAAAATAGTGAAAATTCGTATTTATTGCATGTGTCAGGTACCAGATGGAGGCTTGACTTAACAGTTTCATTTAGAGCTTACCTGAAATAACTGCTGAATGGACTGTTTTGGGGTGATAAATTTTCTTGGTTTTTGTTGATGGTATGGGTTTTACCCCTTAGCATTGCCTTGGTTTATGGTTTATCCACCTCACCCTCCCAGGTCTCTTTCCCGGTGGGCAGTTTGGTGACTGTGAACAGAATTCCATGGGTTTTGGCTCCTAGCCCATGCTCTACCCACTAAACCGCATTGCCTTCCTGCCTAGCTTATCATGTGTTTATAGGATTTTGCAACCACAAATTGTATCTGGTCTTCATTCCAGGCAGCTAATCCTGGCTGTTGTCTGGAGGATTTTGTGAGGTGGTACTCCCCTCGGGACTACATCGAAGAGGAAGTGGTTGATGAAAAGGGGAATGTAGTAATTAAGGGCGAGCTGAGTGCCCGAATGAAGATTCCTAGCAACATGTGGGTAGAGGCCTGGGAGACGGCAAAACCAGTCCCAGCCCGGAGGCAGAAGAGACTCTTCGATGACACTAGGGAGGCGGAGAAGGTAAGAAGCTCTTTGAGTAGCGATAGTCTGATCTGTAATGCTTACAGCAGCCCTTTCTTCTTCCTCCTGCAAGATTTCAACATTTACACGTTGTTGCACTATATTCTTGGAGTTATTAAACTGTTGTACGCGGCTTAGGGTTAATCAGAAATCCTTGCTGCTGCACAACGTGTTTGAACTATCTAAAATGATGAGTGTGTGGAATGTAACTTCTCAAGCTGTGTTATTTGGATGGTACTTTGAATTATTGGTAAATAAAACAGATTTTTATCTGCATTTATGTGTCAGGAAACTGAAGCGTTCCAAAAACATAATTATGTTTAGTTTCATTCTAATTTGTTGGGACTCGAAGCAACGACTGAGGATTCATGTAAAAGCTACCTGTTGAGTCTGGTCTGGCAACAGTGCTTCCCTTCTTGTGAATCCCTCAGTGTAGGTGCTCATCTTCTGTAGTTAACCTATCTTTGGGAAGATGTTTGATCGGTAATGTGTTACATTTTCTAACGTTCTAGGTGCTTCATTACCTGGCAATTCAGAAACCAGCTGACCTTGCAAGGCACCTCTTGCCTTGCATCATCCATGCAGCTGTACTCAAGGTAAAGGAAGAAGGTAAATAACATTTAATAAATTATTAAGATATTGTAGGGTGAGTGCTGATGCAACTTCTTAATTACGGCTTTCTTTTTCTTCTAACAGAAGCACTAGAAGATATATCTTCAGTTAAGAAGATTATTAAGCAGATAATATCCCATTCCAGTAAAGTTCTACGATTCCCCAACCCAGAGGACAAGAAGTTGGAAGTA
This sequence comes from Eurystomus glaucurus suahelicus, assembly GCA_032159205.1. Classification (NCBI taxonomy): domain Eukaryota; kingdom Metazoa; phylum Chordata; class Aves; order Coraciiformes; family Coraciidae; genus Eurystomus; species Eurystomus glaucurus. The sequence continues at coordinate 17,524 of JAVFHW010000627.1, read as the reverse complement.
AGGCTGTTATACTGGCTGGGGCCGAAAGCCGGATGTACTTCCACACTGTTTGTGGGAGTTCTGAGAGAACAGCTTTTTAATTTTCACTGTTTTTGAACTCCTGCAGGAAATCATCGCTCAGATTATGAGTGTGGAAGCTATCATTGCCAGGGCCAGGTCTCTGAAAGCAAAATTTGGGGTAGAGAAATGTGAAAATGAGGAGGAGAAAGAAGATCTACAAAGGTGACTGATAATTTTTTTTTTCCCCACCCTTTTTGTTGTTATATTTTTCCTCTGCTCTTTTCTTGTATTTTCAAAATTTAGGACAGATGGAAGATAATGCAGAAAAACTAGGGACTGCTATTTAGTAGCTATAAGCATTAGGTGTCCCTGTGGGTGGGCTACCTAGCGATGTTAGATGTGGGTACCCTAAATGCCCCTGCAAGTAACCACCTCTTTGAAAACGTGCAATACAGGTTATTTTAATGGAATTTGGTTTTCACTTGACAGTACTGGGGATTTTGGTTGGGGGTTTTTCCATGTGTATGTAAAGTTACGTTTTGAACTTCGTTACAATAGAGGTAAAATTAGAAAGACAAGGAATTTAGGATTGTCTGTAACTAACATGGAATGAAGAACCCTCCTCCCGAAGGTTTCTTATTCTACTGTACTTACTAACTTGAAACATATTACTGAGGAACCGTATGAATGAAAAGTTAATTGAGAGAAGTAGGTCCTTTCAGAGGCTGCATTGCAGCCGAGGTTTTAATGGGCTGGAGTTGGAAGGCAGACAGCTGCACAGTCCTGCCTTCCCTGGCCTGCGGTGTTCATCTTGGGATTGAGTGCATTGGGCCTGAAAGAACAGCTGCTGGCATTAGCATGGGAGTGAGTGATGAGGCAGGAGGGAACAACTGAAGACTAAGGGGGCTTTAGTCTTTAGAGTAGTGGGAAAGCAGTAAAGGGATGAAAAGGTGATGACAGTGCTTGAGTGGGATGCTGAGAAATCTCAGGGGTTTTTCCTTCAAATTTCAGAACAGCAAACTCTTGGGTGTGTCTGCCAGCTCTCGCTCTGTGCAGAGGATGCTAGCTGGAGACCTTGCACAGAAAACAATCCTGGGTTTAAACTGGCAAACAGCATACAGCTGAGAAGTCAACAGTTCTTTTTCGTTTTCAATTATTTGTGCCACCAGATTTGTAAACTGTCTCCTGGAGCAGCCAGAAGTGTCAGTTATCGGTGCAGGAAGAGGACCTGCTGGTAGCATTATTCACAAGCTGTTCGTGAATGCTCAGAGGGTAAGAGAGAGCTCTTGACTGCTTTGCAGGCACTTCTAATTTAAGCACGAGGCAGTGACTTGTCATATGATGCCGGTTTATTTTGTCTGCATATATGCATGTATTGTCATAAACGTGCTTGAGGTTTTTTTGTGACGTTCAACGTGATTTTGGCAATAACCAAACCTTGCAAGATGGGAGAAGAGTAGGTGACCTGGGACATGAAACAATGAAAGCCAGCTGGGTAGACAGAGGTGTCCTTCATCTTTGATTTACTTCAAATGGTGACATCAGTAATGCTAGAATGGCACAGATTTCTGCTTTATTTGAGTCACACAATATATGCAACATCCCAGCCAGAGCAATCAATTGTGTTGATTGTTTCCTGTAGGAAGATAGAGAATCATGTAATACTATATATTTTAGAAGGAGGAGCTTTTTAGACTGAGGTTTATTCTTGGAACCCTTGAGATTTCTTCTGTGGAAGCTGGCGCACTTGGGCAGTTTCAGTTCTTTTCCAGTGCAACTCTGCATTCAGTTTACATACTGCCACTGCTGCCTCTGTTTTCTGGAAACCCTTCCCTAGCCTGTCTTGGTATAAATATTCCCTTTTGCCCCTAAACAGTCTTTGTAATAATTAGCCTTAAAGTGTTGTTTCCCAAAGTTGTTGGACTGCAGTGAGCCTTCTGTTTCTATCAGAATTGCACCTATCAAATTATCTGACCAACATTTAACTACAGTGGTAATAACAGAGTAGCACAGTGTTGCAGATGTCTTAGAGCCTGAAATCCCGTTTGGAAATCACTGCTGTAAGCATGTTGTGGCTGGCTATTAAACACTTCTAAAGTATAGAAGCTTTGATAATTTGTATTTTGCAGCTCAGCATAAAAAAGACCATTCTGAAAACAGCCCATGGTTATTCCAAGAAATGAAAATCAAAACTTTTATTTTATCATTTTAGTCTTTAGGGAAGATCTGGTTGGAAATCACAACCTGCCAAGCAGCCTTACTTACAGACTTCCCTGTGGAGCCCAGGATGTGCCCTGGAGGCCTCTGCAAGCACGTGCACTTGCCTTTCTGATATCAAGGCATTACGTTTTTAAAGCCGAGTTCTAATGTTCGGTAAAGATACATGTCTATTTCTAGGGTTTTGTTTCCTTTGAACCCTCATAACTGAAGCTAGGTTCTAGATACTTCCCATTAGTACCTGGTCACTGTTAATTAGGACTTCTTAGCAGGACAGGAGTTAACTTGCTGCAAAACCCCCTTGTGTTGAATCTCCATGAATTACTTCAGTAGAGAGCCGTTTGGTAAACAGAAGTTGAATGATTGCCTTGTTCATTACCTTTTGAACCTGGACTCCTTTCTGTGAGTTGTGTAAAATGTGTTGTTGTATTCTCAAGTTTTCTCAGGAAAATTATGACAGCAGATGCATGTTCTTGGAAGTAGAGTGCATGTCTCTTAAACCTACAATCTCCTCCTAACCTCTTGTAAGTCACCTCTGACTTGCCTTTGTTTCTGTCTTTCATCACTGGTTCTTTTCTCATCCCTTTCCAAGCTGACTGAATCTTCTGATGAGGTAACCAACTTTGTCCCTCGTTTCCCACTCATCTTCCCTAGCTGCATAGAGTTGAGCCTTTTGGTGATACAGTACAGCAGCCTGATGTAGTTTGTACTCTTGTTCACATCTTACGCATAAAAATAATTTTGCGTTTCCAGAATGGTTTTTCCTCGTTCACAGACTGTATTTTTAGAGCCTAACAGGTAGTGAACAGAGAGAGAAATTTAAGAAAAAAAAAAAAACAACAAAACAGAAACCAAACAAATCAATCAACATTTCTTCAATCGAATATTAACATTTTCTGATGCTGAAATATGCGGCATTACCTTTAAAGTCTTCTCTGTTGCCTTCATGGTTTTTTTTGTTCCTGGAACAGCCAGATGTTTGGGGTGGGGGGATGTAGTGATGGACAGGAACGAAATGTCACAATCATACCAGTACTTACTGAAACGACTGAACTTTTTGGACAGATACAGTGAGGGTTGGAGAAGAACTGTGGTAACTGAGTGAAGAAGCGTAGCCCAGGGACCATCCTCTCTGGACCTGTTCTTGTGGGACTGAGTGGCGCCTGTCCCCGGTGACTTCTGTGGCACAGGCTGCAGAGCTGGGCGGTGCTGGGCGGTGCTGGTCCCCACTCCTGGGGAGTGTGTGGGGGAGAGGGGTGGGAGCAGAGGTGCAGTGCATCAGCTGAGGGCCCACGAGGGTCATCGCGTGGGTTCTGCCATACCTCGGTAGCACTGAGAAGCACATTGATGGAGATTGCACAGTGTCTTGCATGCTCTGTGATGTCATCGTGGCAAGCCTCTCTCTGGGCATGAAAGGCACATGTTGACGTAGTATTTTGAGTTTGGAAAGGCAGGTGCCTATTTGTCCAGACTCCAGTAGTGGCACTGGTTACTTTTCAGAGGAGGCTAGCTTGGCCTCCTGTAGCCACAGAGAGCTGAGGAGAGAGCCCTGCTTGAGAAGAGGGTGTTTTGTCTGGTCAAAACCCTCCCTTCACGCTGCCAAAAAATGAGCTTAACCTAGGCAGAGCTTCACCATCCACACATGAAGGTTCCTCCATTTGATTGTGTGCAGTCTATCTCCTGACATCCCATTAGTGTCTTGCTCCGTGTACACACAAAGCCTTTTGCTGTGTTTACCATTTCTGACCTTCCTCTGTTCCTCTTACGAAAAACTTACTGAATCCTGATGTTAAGAAACAGCTTGCCCTGTAATGACACCTCTGCTCTTATTTAAGGTTTCTGTAGTGCCCCCACTCGATGAAGAATTGAGGAGATCGGGTTCACCAGAGGAGCGACGACTCCACGCGGGGGCTGGTTCGGATTTCCCGCCGCCCACGGGTCGCGAGGTGATTTTGCGCACAACCGTCCCCCGCCCCGCTCCTTACTCCAAGCCGCTGCCCCAGCGCATGTACAGCGTGCTGACCAGGGAGGACTTTCGACTCGCAGGTGCCTTTTCAGCAGATACAACGTTCTTCTGACACAAGCAGCCGCATTACTTTGTGTGTTTTCCTTTTCCTCGGGGGAAGTTAACCTTACAGATTGACTGGCGTGTGGTGAGGAGACAGCGTGGCCATCGTTAGTGACCGAGGGTCACCTTCCCAAGGGCAGAGCAGGCCTGGCAGCCCAGGAGGGTGCCTGTAGCAGCTCTAAGGTGGAGGTCTGGAATGGCTTCACAAGTAGTTTTAATCGGATCTTAGGGGAAGAAAGGTTGTCCAAAGGGAGCACGTGATTTTTTTTCTTGCATTAGCTTGTTTAATAATGGACATGAATGGGCTGTGTGCAAATACATCACACTGAAATTTATGCAGAACATGCTGCCTGACCTTGTCAAGTGACATTAGGCTACTTAAATTGATGTGCAGACATTAAGTAACTTGTATCTATTGCTAATCATAAATATCAAGCCCACTATTTTTTGGTTAATCACTATGTTGCAAATACTTCTAAAATATCCTTATTTTTATTTAAAGTATACTGCACACTCCAGTTGATGCTAAACTCTCCCAGCATCGCAGCAGTTGTCCAAGAAGATCTTATCTTGGACACTTCTCCCACACGGTAATCAATACATCTGGGGCTATAACGGGACAGTAGCCTGATAGCTGGAAGGGGATCATGGATGGTTTTGGATACTCCATATCCTTTCCTGCACACAAGGGCCTAAGCTGCGTGTAAATGACACGTGCAGAGCTGTTCAGCTGTAAACAACGTGCTGGTGTGTATGGAGGCTGTTGGAACACACGGTGTGTCCTTGGCCTGATCTGGTGAAGTGATTCTGTCACTGCTCTCAACTAACCCCACCAGATTTCATCCAAACACTATGACGTCTATGTGCCAATGTAGCTTTATAGTGATCTTCGTCTGTTTTAATGAGAAAGATCAGCGTTACTTTACAAAATGAAATGTAAAACCAGCTGCAGTATTGTTGACATTACTCAATAAATCTGAACTTAGTATTGCCTCTCAGACTTCTTTGGGGACCAGTGATGGTCTTGTCAAAATACTTTAAAAATGTCATCCTTGTGTAATTTGACCTAGGAGCAGCGTTGTTTTTAACTACAGAAAGGTACGTTCTGCCTCAGCTAGCAGGGTCTCAGCTGTTTCCCTAAGAGGGGTCAGGGTCAGAGTGTCTCCCTCAGATAAAGCTGTATCAAAGAGAAATATATTCTTCAGGTTAAAGAGGTAATTTTCTTCACAAAAAATCTTGTCATAGTATCTGTTCTCCAGGCTGTTTGTATTTTACCTGAGGCAAATTTCTTCTGATACAAGGGATGAGAGAGACAAAGAGCAATTTAGCCATTGCTGAATTGTCTAGCTGCTTCAAAAGAAATTGCAGGAGGCTAATTAAGTAATTTTAAACTTAAGCTTCTCCCCTGATACTCTTTGTTTCGTGCTGTCTTCATGAAATTTTACATTAAAATGCGGCCTCCTGTAAAGGCTGTATAAACTTGAAAATCCCTCCGTTACCAGGCTGTTCTTACTTGGGTGTTTGAAACTGCTGAAGAGATGATTCCTTTAATCATACTCAGCGAGCACAAACATCAGGTAACACTTTTTTGGGGCAGTTAGTTACTCAAAGATGTCTTTGCTGGGAAAGTCAAGTTAGTGTCACTCTGTAGATAATGGTGCACCCGTGACACTGCCTTGTCCTAAACCTTTAACTAACTGAGAAAAAGAATGCTCTTCTAGCCCAGAAAGCTTTTCAGCTTCTTTTAACTAGATGTACTTGAAATAGCAGTCACGTACTTGGAGATGGAGGTGGGTAGTGCCTGGATGTGCTCTAGGAACTTACTAATGCTTTACAACATCCAGTAAGTCGGGGGAGACAAAGCGTTAAAGTCACCAGGAAAGGCAGAAATGTATTTATTTGACATAACCATAAGGAAAATCACTTAAACCAGTCCAAAATAACAAGCATCTCTGCAGTCTTGTTAAGGAGAATGTGACTGTAGCATTTGCCAGAAACTACTGTTGATGAGATAATTGGTAATAATTCTGTAATACAAGCTGGTTTAAGTAAAACCAGATTTCAGTAGACATTTATTCGAAAGGCCCCAGTCTTGTAAGTCAGGCCCAGTGCCAACAGTTGGCCCTTCACCGCTCATCCAAACTGTGCAAGACCATTTTAGAAGAGACAAATCATGCTCTTTTTGTCATAACAAGTATTGGAGCCTGTGTTTTCTCCAGCAATCATGACATGTGAACAACGAAAAGGATTTAAACTAAGATACCTTCTTGGTCCATAACGTCCCCAATACAACTGAACACATAAGACCAATGGAAGCGTCAACAGAACTCCCTGAAATTCTTGCAGCTCTAACCCTGCTGTAAGAGGAAGCCAGTAATGCTTCCAAACGGCACTCGGGTTACAGACAGAAACTTGGCTTTAAACCACAGGGTCATAAAAATGTAATCATGATCAAGTGCTTTGGATGTACTCACCCGAGGCCCTCTGACAGCCAGCGTTATACAGGATTTCTTGGTTTTAATTCTAGTTCTGCATTTTCTTCCTTCTACCAGCAGCATGATAGACTACAAAGTTTTAAATCGGTGCACCAGGAGAACTAGGTAACTGTACTGGTTTCGGAGTTATACTGTAACTGAGTATGTTTTACATCTTCACAAAAAATTTTGTGATATCACAGCCGTACTTTGTAGCTAAAGAACGTCTCTTCAGCTGGCTTCTCTCCTTGGCCTGTTTTGCAGTTCTCTGCAAAAGACACAGACAGGTCTCCTCAGTAAGCATCGTTACCTGACAGCAGCCTGCTCGCTGGACACTGTTGTCCCACCGCTCAACTTCAGTCTGATTTTGCAGTAGACAGCAAAGTACAAATGTGTATTAAGGTCGTATTTTCCAAAACCCTGAGGAAACGGTTGTATTTTAACTGTTTAATGCTACGTTTCCATCTTCACTGTATGGGATCCGAGATGCTGGGAGCACAGGGGTGCAGCTGGAGACAACAGGGCTGAAGAGGGACCTCAGCAGGTTGCTGCTGCAGCAAGGAGGGGCAGGAGCTGTGGGAGCCAGGCCCTACTGCCACAGAGCCCTCCCTGCCTGCCTGGGGCATCCCCGTGGGACTTGGGAGGGGCGTGAGACTGTACCGGACTGCAGCGGTGGTGCTGAGCACTGCTCCCAGCCCGCGGCCAGACTGCCTTACCTCTGGGGGTCCCTGTGCCCTAAATATGTCCATGATGAGAACTGGTGCACATCCCACAGCCTTTCCCTGTGAGAGGGGAAGGCTCTCTGGCCATACTGTACTGACCTCTCTGTGGCAGACCGTGCACAGGGTCTGAAGGTTTTCCAGCGAGCACTGTCCTCCTCCGCTGTAAACGGGCTTGATGTGGTCTGCCTGCCAGAACTGGCCTTCTGTCGGGTTGGTTATAATTTCATTCAACTGCAGTGAACAAAGGACAGGATGTTGGCAGCGTCAGATATGCCTTCTGACATGCATGCATGTTCCACCACAAGAACAAGAAAAGAATTCAGCGAAGTAGCTATTTATAGTTTTCATCTGGAGAAAGTAAGTAAGCCTTAGAATTTTTTGTTAGTCCCACTGGACCAGCAGACACCTGTAATTTTAGTTGGTGTATTTTCACCGAGCCTGCAGCGTGCTGAAGCACAGCGCAGTGGGGCAAGGAGACAGAAGGGAGGTTCGGTTTTCTGGATTGGTGCAGGAAGTGATCCTCAAATGCCATTTTATTGTTAAATGCTGCTATTAATTATACACAAGTAAAAATGCACAACTGCTTAAAGAAGCGAACTCTTAACTAGGTGCCATTTAAGTTTTTGAAGGAGACAGGGAATTGTAACGCTGAGGAACCTGAAGTGCTAAAGCCCTGTGTCAGCTTTCAAAAGGGGAACTGAAGCACAACACGGAGTTCTGCCCACTCAGCCAGCTGTAAGAAACCTCGACTCCACTTCTCATCTTGGTCTGTAAGAAGAACATTTTGGATTGCTCTGAACTACCTGCTGCAGGAATACACAGATTAGCTGTTACCGCTCGAAAACCAGGACTGTTACCTGCCCAAGTGGAAGGTGAGACATCCAAGAACCCTCCAGAAGTTTCTTACGCTGACTCTTGGGTGCACCTCTGACGCGGAGATACAGCTCCTGGGCGTTTCGATTACAGAACTGGCAAACACCGTGCTCAATTTCAAACACTTTAGTCCTAAGGTAGCTCTTACTGGAGCGAATTGAGAAGTCCTCCTGACAGGCGTGAGAGCAGAATCGTGTGTCCCAAGCCCGGGCCTGGCAGCCTGGCTCCGGCCGCACTGCGGGCTGATGGCAGCTGAGGCAGAGCGGGTTCCCCTGGCTGTCCAAGGCCTGCAGGTAGCCTTTGCATGGGGAGGAGCCTTCAGCTCCAGCCTGCTCCAGAGGGAGACCTGACGGGCCTTTGCCGCTTTCTGAAAGCAACCTGTTTGCAGAGGACAAAGTGCAGCTGTTAGTAAAGGAGGTACGTGGCAGCACAATTGCATAGTTTGTTTAATGCACTGTGTATTTCCGTTAGGTATCTTTTATGCTCAGAAATACCAATTTTAGTTGAAATAATGTTATGCTCAGACCGATACCTGCGCATTTCAAATCACTACGTGGTTGACATTTCCATGTAAACAAAATCTGACAATATAAAAGATTTTTCTTTTGCACATCTTACTACATTTACCCATGTACACTGAACTATGAGCTGAAATAACGCTGGAATTACGAAGAAATGGTGGTATCTATCAGGCAAATACACATATAAATGTGAAATGTTACAGATCCCTCTTTAACAGAAGTAAAAAAAGTCAAAGGAAACATCCTGGTTTCTCTACCCAACCTTCACAGGTACCCATCAACTTCCTGCTCTACGCAAGGCTTAGCTCCAGGCAGGGTGCACACCATTTGTTTAATAAAAAATTTTACAAGGGCACTTTCAGCCTAGGATTTTCATGTTCTTTCCTCTCTTTTTTTTAAATTTCGAGGTAAACCAAGAAATTTTGGTGTCCCCAGCTTGCTGTTGACCTCACAAGCAGGCCTGAGCTAATGTTCTTTTTTCCTTAACTGAATCATGTAACTACTTTCTTGTTTCATTTTAATCAGACTCGGTTAATTAGCAGCTGTATCAGCAGACAGCAGATGTAATCTGAATTGGTTTAAGATTAAAAGATAGCTCATTAGCACTACAGCAAGTTCCTTATCTAAACACTGTACTTCAGCAAGGTAAACACTCTTGGCAAATAGTTTTGCTACCTGAAAAGAAATCTGTGGAGGAAGAGCTTAATCACCTTCCTGCATTAATAAACTTACATTGTGGAATGACCTGATTGTTCAACAGAAGCATTTTCATTCTTCAGACAAACCCCAGCTTCCTTTGAGACGAGGCGCACGCTGCCCCCGCTGCTGCTGGCTTTGCTAAGTGAGGCTGCGGCCACATCCTCCTTGGTCACGTACCTGAAATAATTCAAAGTTCTGTCAATATACTACGAAGGGAACAACCTCCCTCAAAGAATATTCCCTCTTGGCTGCAGCAGAATTGGTACGGCACATTCGCTTAAAACACTCCTCATTTCCTGGATCAGAAATTAATGCAGTTTGGGAAAATTGCTTCACTATAATAGTTCCATATTAAGTAAGGTATCTTCTCCTAAAACCAGATTCAGCTCGAACCAGTGGGCAGGTAAGTTGTTTTGTATATAACAATTAAAAAATGAAAGTGATTTGGCATTGCCTGACAGTGAAATCTGAAACCCTTTTCTTCTGTTAGGTGAAGTCTCACTGACACTCGAGATGATCCAGGAAGCTTTACAAACTCTGGGGGACTCCTTGCTCCATTAGTTATACTTGAACTCCTTTATTTTAGTGCAAAAAGATATAAAACACCACTGCTTGTAAGTGAAACTTGTAAAATCGCTTCATGTACACATGAGAAGCTTTGTGGAGAGCAATGCCAACACTGAAGCTGCAAATGTCTGTCAGGGAAGTCAGAAAAAGGAAAGAAAGTGAAAAAAAGGTAAATTTACGTTTTAACAAGAATTAAATACTAGCCCTTTTCAGTGACATCCAGCAAGGACAACAGTAGTTTTGGGCAATGTCATCCCCGGAGAAGAGAAATGCTTCAAGAAAAAATGAGTATCAGAAAGGGCTGGAGTAAGCTGTGAATTACGAGTAAAACATTCTATCATCGATGGCAATTAATGATTTATTTCTGCTCCCAAGTGGGGAAAATAACAACATTCTTTGACCTTGCTTTTCTGTTGAGTCCCCGAGGTCAGGATTTTTTTCTGAGGATTTTTCCTCAAAAATCTCTGGCCCACTCCCACGTTCACTCCTGCAGTGCAGTAAAGCCAGAGCCGCTGCTGAGTGAGGCCCGGTGCCTACGGGGAAGCAGACGCTTCCATTCCAGCAGATTTACTGACATACTCAGTAAAAAGTACGACCGGTATGACCAGTCTGGTCTCAGCTTCATTCCACTGAAAGTTACATTAAATATATCAAACTTCCTGCAGAAATTAGCCACAGAAAGACAGATTAAAAGCCACATACCTTTTTGTGCTGCTGGCACCTGACTGCTTCTTAGACAACTCCTCTGCAGCATGAATAGGACTACAAAATATCTGCCCGCTTTTTCTGACAATCTTCTGTTTCATTGCTGTTAGATGACTCCATTCTTTCACGAACCTCAGTATCTGGTAGAGAATGCTACTGTCAGCAGCATGACAGACACCACACAGAATTACAGTGAAAGAATGCTACAGATGGATGCATTCAAACCCGGATGAAAACAGCTGGTATGATCAGAGACAGTCCCTTCATACGAGGTGTAACCCTCCACCCTCATCCAAGACTCTCCTTTGGCTTTAACTAAAGGACGGTTTTGGTAACTGTTGTTGATCCAGAAGGTAGAAAATAAGGCCAGAAAGGGCCTTTACTAATCGAAGGTATAGCAACAGGAGAAGGGTTTCTTGATAAAGCCTCAGGTAAACACTTCTTGTGTGAACAAGACATTGCGGATGGGACAGGCAGAGATGCAAAGGAGTTCTCTTCTCACAGCTGCCACACTCCTGTGGCAGCTGGTCTCTTGGTAAAAAGGAAAGTTCGCTCCCATTACTTGAACAGCATTTATAATTGGGTTTACGTACAACCTGTATTCTCTCCTCTAACCTTCAGATACATGCTTAACACTGGATTAACAATCTGTAGTGTACAGCCCCTCAAGTCGGCGTGAAAGGCTGGAAGAGCTGTTCAAGCCAACCAGGTATTAGTCCATTTATTAACAAATATTTCCCAACTTGCAGAATTTTAGTGGAATCACTGACATGCTTGCTTTGAGGTTGTTATGGTCCCTTATAATAATGCACTGTCAGAAAAACACGTTAAAAATATTCTTATAGTAAATGAGCAGCTAATGATGTGTTATTAAGATGATTTGGTGATCTGAGTTCTCATCTGTTTTTATGGCAATACCGCTGTTCTCTTTTCTGTGGCATTTCAGTGCAGCACACAGATGCAACGACATCCAGACACACTTTACCACCAGAACAGCCATAGGACAAGAGTTTTGAGCAGCTTAACCTGCCTTTCATCTTCCTTCACAGTAATCTCAAATTGACACAACCACGGGATCCTGAGGAAAAACGGATCAACTGTACAAGAAGGTATTTCAGAATGGAAACGGAGACCATAGCACAATATCGATCACTTTTCTTTATTTTGCATTTAGAATTTGAAGGTATAATAAAATAAAGAGGCTCAGAGGAACTTAATTTCTGGTACTGAATCCAAGAGGTTTTTTTACATGCCGGAAAGCCATAAACAACCCCAAGTTTGAAGCTGTAAACTGACAGGACTGGTATGATTAGTGGATTTCCTCAATAACTATAAGCACGGAACAGTGAAGGAATGAGGGAAAAACTGTTCTACATAGAAATTTAGAATTTATAATATGGCTGTTTGCTTTAGGATGCGTGTAAGGGAAAAATTATTTAATCTCATCATCATTTCTACAATAGAAAATAAATGGGAGTAACAACACTGAAGAAGTGGCTTGGTGGTTTTTTTATTTCTATTCCATTCTTCCACTCTCTTCCCCCACTGACTTGCAGCTACCTGTAACAGTCAGGATCACGCTGTGCCTGAACACGGACTATGGGTTAAAGGAATACATCGTGCAGTACAGACTAATTGTGACTTCAGCTTTATCCCGGAACAAACTTCCGTATGTAGATTACAACACAGCATCGATTTTTTTTTTCTCCTGGGAGTATTTTTACACATGGAAGCGTACAGATGAGTCTCACTTCCTCAGAGTAGGAGCAACAAGAAAGAAGTCAATGAAATGGCAGGATATAATGCAAACAGAAGCAAGAAGACATTTCCCCAACTCTCTTTGGGAGCATTTACTAATAGGGATCTTTTAATCTAGAGGAGGAGGCTGAGGGACAGAAGCTCCATGAGGCAGTGCCACACCCTGCCCCCAAACATGGGATTCTTAACTTGTCTTTTCAGTCAAGCAAACAGCTTTGAAATCCTTTGGCAACATCTGCATTACCCTCTCATTAGCTGCTTCACAGAACTGTTGGTTGAATCAGACAGGTATCTGCCTTACAAATTTAAGTTCCATCCCTTGCTGGAGAGCCTACCAAAAAGAATCCGTTTTATTCCTACATGATAGAATCTGATTTTCCAAATTATATTTCTCTTTAAATGGAGAAAACAGTTAGGAAAACCAGGTTAAGCAGATAATATTGCACATCCAATTTAAATTCCTTACTTGAGTACCTGGGTTTACAGTGTTCCTGTTCCCCTCAAACACCGTTATGAATGTGATCTTCATTACAGAATGAACTGAAGCCTCAGTAGAGCTGTGCCCTACATGACTTTGAAAACTGTTAGAAGACCAGACCAAAGGAAGAAGTGAGAGTGGAGGCCTGCTCAGAACTGCAGCTCTGATACAATCCAGCACGTTCCTATTCATAACGTGCCCCATTTAACTCATAACCTTTAGAAAGCTGTTTTGTTGACTTATGAATGTTAGTTACTAATCCTGTACACGAGAAGTTAAACGATGCCTGGTTGATTCCATCTACCGAAATGTTAACAGGAGGCACGACAATTTGCCAAAGTAACAGATGCGTAATTAATATGCACATCAACATTTATAAGATCTGCTTGCATTGATGAAACTGTGCCTAGACCCCAAGGCCTGGGAAGTGTTCTACATTTTTTTTTAAAAAAGTAAGTCAAAGCCCTCCATATTAAGTATTATATTACTATGCCAGTAGAATTTGTTCTTACCAATGAACGATTTCGTTTATGCTGGAAAGTCTCTGGTAAATCCTCCCAGTTATCCAGCTGGATGTCTAACGGAATAAAATTATGATTCAGTGGCTCACCATCCTAGACAAGAAAACAATTTTGTTTACAGATGTAATGTAGCACAATCTAGAAAAATATCTTACCCATTACAAGTGAAGTATCCCCCCTTCCTGCTCAACTTCGTCCCTTAAAGTAAGATTTTTCCAGAAACAAACAAGAAGCCACAGATGTGTGATAATAGCACAGATGCAAGAAATCCGATTCACGTTAATATACCTCAAAGTAAGCAGGGCAAAAATTCTAATTTTGAATATATCTGGCTTTTTTTCTTTGCAAATCGTTCAGACACACAAACTGCCTTTAATTAAGAAACTGAAATGATAATCCTCCTGACAATTTCCAAAGGAAATGAATGGTCACAGACCGCAGAATGTCACTTCATTGCAATTTAAAATCAGAATCTTAGACAAAGCGTTATTATATTCATTTTAAAAAAAAGTCTGAACAAGTCGTCCTTCACTTAATTTCTAAGGAACATGTATTCCCAGAGGGTATATATGACCCAAGAACTTATTGATGATTCACAAATATCCGAGAGAAGGAATCAAAGCCAAATTCTCCAGTGTCTCGTAATTCAGCTTTTGTGCAGTATCTGGCACAATGAAACTCTAATCCAGGCCAAAAACAACCCAGATCAATATACAGCTGCCCAAATCCCATCCAAAAATGGGATTTGTCTTTGTATAAAATGTGTGAAGCTAGGAAGCAGTGCACATTTTAAGTATATTAAACAAGTTCTCAGAAACAAGAGGACACTCTTTCTGACTTTTTCCCCAGTGTATCAGTCAGCTTAATGAAAATGTATCGTCTCAGAGACCTACCCTCAGTTATTTGATTTTCTCAGTGAACTTTTCTATCCCTTAAAAAAAGGGATTGGAAAGTCCTGACTCCCACTTGAAAAACGACCTGGAAAATTACCAACTGCCAGTTTCTGTACTCCCATTACCATTGCAGATAAATGATAATGTGTTTTGTTCTGGAAGTCACTGACTTACACACAGCACCAATGTGTAGCTTTCTGAAAATGCGGTGACATTATTTTATTTACTTAGTCTGTCAGGATTCACTGTCATTTTGACTTTAATTTTATATATTCTTCTATTGAAAGTATTTTGTGATAAGCACTATAATAAAAGAAAGGAATCCTTACCAGTTATCACTTGTATTTCTAACAGATGACACAAGCACCCATCTAATGTACTAGCCGCGCTTTCTAAGCTAAGAGAAGTGTTAGAAGTTTTATATCTAGGGAATTATTACTTAATTCCACTGTGAAACAGAACTGGAATGATAAACTACCTAATTACATTTCAGCTAATACAAAAATATTGGTCTTTATATAAAAAGTGTAACAAATGAAAGCATACATACACATTTCATAGGCCATTCTACTTTGTAATTTTAAAATTATAACAAACTTGCATATTTGAGGTTTACCTTTGTATAGAGATGAATTCTGTCAGTATTCCTGCTTGCACAAAACATAAGCCCGTCATATATTTCAAATGTGTCTGATTTATCTGCATCTCCTATAAAGAGAAAAAATGTTGATATTAAAAAGTTTTGTCTTCAGTCATTTCATTCAGTCTACTCAGACATTAAAAATAGTATTATACATGTATCTAGTTCTGGAACAACATAAAGTACACAGCTCAAGCAGTAAGCTAGTAAGGTATCTGTGCATTTTATTTTTCATTTTTTCCCTGAATTAACTATTGTCTGTTTTGCCTGTGGCTGTCCGGAATGCCATTGTTAAGCTTCAATAAAACTATACAGGTTCACAGCTGCTCATTTCACATAGCTCTTAGGTCAGCCAAAAACTCTGGATTGCTTCAGGCTCTGTATGGAAGAGCTGAGTTTATCCATCATCAAAACTCAATAAATGTCCCTGGCTAAGATGAGAAAGTCATGTACTAGTGTATGTACTTCTATCTTTTAGATGTGTAAGTTTTTATTTTGAAGTTATTTTTCATACCAGAGGCATTTAATACAGTTTCACAACAGGATATAATCTTTCCTTCATAGGATTCCACTTTACCCTCTCTGTGCTTTTTTTCACTTTCCTCAGTTTCCATTTCAAGAGTTCCCTGTTCACTGATTTCAACAAATTGCTGAGTCTCTGTTCCTCTCAAATCTTCTCTTCTGACTTCAGCACTGCACTCTGCTATCTCTTCATTTCTTCTGGAGCCCTTTGACATATCTTCCTCAGGCTGGCTGGTGGGAGCTTCACAATTTCTCTCAACTATAGATGAGGAAACAAGAAAAGCAATTATTTATGCTACCCGTACAAACAGGAACCTATTCAATACCCATCTGGAGACAGGACTATGTAATTGAAATACAAAGAAATTGCATTTTATCCTCTCATGGTGCAACTACTTAGGAAACTAGAGCTACCTTTAATATGAGGAGAATAAAAAAATGGAACAAAGTTTTCCATTTATGCCATTTCACACACCAAGCTGAATGTCAAAATATGCCATAATTACACCTTCCTTGGCAACTGAAATGGCAAATATGGAGATAATTTATAAAAATGTTTTTTAAGTTTCCAGATGAATTAAATAAATTTAATCAAAGACATTTACTCTGACCTGTCGCAGCAAGAAATGCTGTATTTTCCAGTAATTTGTCTCATGACAAGTACACAATATCCAAGCTAACACAACATCTACACCACATCATTTAGTATTGACAGGTAGAGAAAAAGTTTGCCATTTAACTGGATTCAGAATAACCATAAACCTCATGGAAAAGGAAAGCTACATTTGTTGCAAAGAGAAAGGAACATACATTCTTCCTCACTGAATTTATATCGTGTTAAGATTTATCTAAATTTTCCATTTGTTTGACATTAGAATCATGTAAAAGATCCTTGGGGAAATCAAAATTAAGAAGGATCCCTAAATAAGTACCTATTCACGTAAAGGCACCATTCTTCATGTTTTGCCTGGATTTGTGTATGTTACATTAAAAATGACTGTATTTTCGGAAACTAATCACAACTGAGATGAAAAATGCAGCGCGGGTTACTTACCATTACTGTTTTGAGGGCAGTTGCACATTTCACAGTAAGGGAGCAATTCATTATTACTGTAAGTGCAAGCACTACACTGCCAGACTTTATTTAAAGCCGTACTTTTGCTTGAAGTATTTAAACCACAAGGAAAGACTTCATTGTTTTTTTCTGAAAACAGAGAGGGCTTTTTTCCACTCAAATACTTTTTCTTACTGGAGCTGACTGGAGTAGATCCACTTATGCCTCTTGCTCTTTTGGCTTCACGTTCACAGGTATTTTCATGACAAATTGTATCCACATCACTTATTCTTGTGGAATCCAGGTTTTCACTGCTCTTCTCTGCATCCTCCTCTTTTGTGAGTTCAGAAGATTCTGAATCACTACATAATGATTCATTACCAGAAAACAGTTTGCGTTTCTTCTCAGTGGAGGATTTTGGGGAAAAGAAAGAACGTATGTCATGCTGTCTTTCCTTTTCAAACTAGGAAAGAGGAAAGAAATATGTAAACCCCACTTACAACTATTGCATCAGAAGCTGTTAAAATGATTCTTTTGCTCCATTAATATTACTCTTTAATACGAGAAGCTATTTTTAGTTTGGACGAAACGTATCTTTCTTTAAGGACAAACAGCTACCAGAAAGAGCATTTCAACATTCCTTCTCTGTTTTGTAAAAAGTATTTTCAATATTCTCATGAAAATTCTGAAACAGCGTTATCAGAAAACAAATACACAGAACTGCTGTTTTGTGCCTCTAGTGGGTCTGGCTGAGCTGGTTTTCCCCATAGCAGCAGTGTTTTGTGCTGGGAGCTAGAAGGGTGCTGATAACA
>JAVFHW010000626.1:59867-72430 GCA_032159205.1 Eurystomus glaucurus suahelicus | reverse complement strand
TTTTCCAAAAGCTGTAAAATAGTCATTTTTAGCCATTTACATGTGGAAGGCTGTTTTACCAATATGTTATTTGGGCATCTAATAACACTGAGGGTTTGTAAAGCATATCAAAACCACAGACTGATATAAACTGAATTGAGATACTATTGTTAGCAGAATTTAGCTACTAAAACTACTCTTTAGGCACTGATTTAATATTGTGTTGATTGATCTAGCAATGGGAAGACAGCTGCAATTCTATTAAAAACAGTATAACCAGTATCAGACAGAAAAGATTTCTACTGAGTCTAACAGCCTATCTAAAAGGGAACATGCTTTGGTAGCCACTGAAGTTTAAAAAGCAGTATTAAAAAAGTAATATTGACAATATCTCTTCTAATGCTTATTACCAAACAATTGCATGTGTAACATCCTGCACAAATCCCTCATCCTAAACTGAAAGATCTACAGAATTCCAAGACAGACATTCCCATATGAATTAATCTTACACCGAATTTTTAAACCTTCCATTTATTCCAACTAGCTCTGTTGGAGGGTTATCTCAAGGCCACTAACGCATCTCAGTGAGTCATCCAGGGCAATGTGTTCCAAGGGGCTACTAGTTCTGCTGGATCCATAGGGTAATTGTTCCTGAACAAAACCATGCAACATTCTTAAATGCAATACATATTATGACACAGCACAGAAAATAGCAACGCTAAGAGGACAAACATACGCCTACACAATGTGCTGCAGAAATAAGCTCTTGTGTGATAAGTGAGGTAAGCTCTTGCAAAGCTGATGTGAAAGCACCACTTTGCGACTTGCAAGCTATTTACAGCAGGTAGCCAGAAGTATAATCACTAGCCAATTCCAACTACACAACTGGCTTATGTCTCATCACAGGAGTCTTTCAGGAGTGCAATGGCTGGCACCCATTTCTTACCGTAACGAAAAGATACTTCTGAGCTCTGGTATGACAGAAAGTGCTTGTGGGTTTATGCATGATTTAGGTAGAATTTTAGCCCAAAGCTAAAGCACTGAAACAATAAGCAATGTAAATTTTTAATGAGTTGCTCAAATGTTAATTTTGCATGCATCAATTGTGCAACTGAAGTTTTAATTCAATTAGTATTTAAAGTAAGTAATGATGAAAGACTACCCAAAAAAAGCTTAAAAGAAGGCTTTTGTAATTTATTGAAGTGGCTCATATTCCACCACTTCAAAAAAGGAGAATTAGTTATGTAACAAAAAAGAAAATACGTTGTTTTATTGGGATACTTTTGTAATAGAAAATGAAATTAAAAATGCATTATCTTCTAACATATGAAAAAAAAAAAAAGCAGAAAAGCTCTCATAAGCACTTTCATTCCCTGGTTTAGTAGGTAATGAACAACTACATCAACTCTGGACTTTATGCCAAGCAAAAAGACCTACAGATGTTACTGCTAAATTCCATATATATTTCTATCACCACCACCACTTATTCCAAGATTATGTGCATTACTACGCATTTCATATCACATGTGCCAAACTTACCTAGTAATTTTTATGAAACACTTCGGAAATCATTTGAGGTCGGATGAGAGTTACCATCTTTAAACATTCACAATTCACATTTGCTGACATCTGAATGCCATTAAGAAATTTTTTTTTTCTATTTGGTTTTTAAATTTTATATTACTTCATATGAATTAGCAATGATGATTTTTCTATCACAAAGTTGCAACAGACAAACAGCATGATTCTGGCATTTTAGTGATATTGAATAGTGATGGTGATATTGATTTCTCGATTGTGGGTTGGTTTCCCACATCATTAATGTGGTCTTAGGCTAACTAAAAAGTCACAAAGATCTTTGAGTATTTTGGTCATTATGTCAGCTTTCTTCTGATGACTACATCAATCACTATGGTTGGTGCTACTTAGATATTTGATTTTTAAAAAATGAGACAATCCTATATAAAAGCTAACAGATTTGATCAACATTAGGAATGCTGATTTAAACACCCAGTGGTTTAGTCACAATGACAATTTTAGTCATTAGTCACATGTTCAGTCATAAGCATGATTTAAATCTCAAATTTTTTACTTGTGATGGTTAAAAATTTTTTTCATATCATTCCTACACTGTAAAGAAAAATTACTTCACTAACTTCTCAATCCTTACTGTATTTTAAAGTTTTGGTGATTGAGGATTAAACTACAAGATACTATATATTTACTACATACATACTACAAACTTTACTGTATTTGTTGCAAAATCCTTATATGACAGGAAAACAAAGAAACACCTATTTTGAAATGGGAAAGCTAAGCCACAAAATTTAGATTGATTTAGACTGATACTTTTTAAAGTTTACAGAAATATTTAATTAATTACTGACCAGTGTTAACTGCTGACATTTATTGAAAAGAATGGAGTAGGGATTACATTTTACATATACAGCTGTCCAGTACAATTTTGGGGGGTTGTGCATTTGTCTGTGTATGTCATCAATATTTCATCTAATAAAAACAGTTTTCTTTTCAGTGAGTAGAAAAATCAATGCATTAACTACATTGTCAGTGAATCTACAGCTGATGAGGGCAAAGTTTGTATAAAACAAGCAGGTGTTGTCTATCAGGTGTAAAAAATACTTATGACAGTCACCTCTCTTTTGTGTGTCTGGATAGGAAAGGTTTTTTCCCTAACCCTTATCAATACTATAAGTTCTTTTAAGTACCTTGTTTCCAATGGCCTTTTTTGGTGGAAAGTTAAAAGTCCTCACTTGATGGTATTTATTCTGTAATTTATGATGCAAGCTTCTGAACTCCGCGTATCTTCGATAAACATTCCATTCATCATCCTTTATCCTAATATAAACCTGCAAAATACAGACACGGAAGGAAATAATTTAAAGACAAACCATTGAACTAATGTATCTCCTTCGCTCTTGAAAGCTTCATGGCTTAACATCTTCACATTCACGATGCAATGGTACCAGAAGTTCCAGGATCACTTATCTATAGATATATCTCTGATTGTACATTCGCTGTTTCCAATGTACCGGTCATGAATCTAATTCTCTTCCTCACAGTTTTTCAACGGTGTAAATCGGCTTTGTAGCATCAGAATTGCAAAAGAATTTTACTCAAAGTATGAAACCCAATTTTCTTTCTAAAAAAAAAAAAAATTGCATTGAAAACTATTGTTGCAAAAATTATTGTTTGGAAAATAAACAGACTTCATTCTTACTGCTTGTATAGGCATTAAGTATAATTTAGCACAGCTGTAGTTTTTGTGACTTTGTTTGCCACTTTATTTCATGAGTGTATTACCAATTATACAATACATATTCACATTCTCTGGGAAAATTTCATGTAGAAGTGAAATATACTTACAGAAAGCTGAGATTTCATTAATTACTAGGAAATAACCTTTACAGAAATGAACCCACAGTTCAAAAGAATGCTGAAATAGCACAATTCAGAAACTGTAAACCAAGCATAAAACTCAAGATCCAGAGTGACCTTTTCCTTAGCTGCTTCTGTAGAATCTGTACTTCATTAATTCTCATGTGTGTGTTAATAATCTCAGCAATTTTGCATAACAAATTAAGTTGGAAAAGTACTGATGATACTGCACTGCTGTGCACCGCCAACAGAAATCAGTAATTCAGTAAGTTATAAGGCAACTATCAAGACAATGTCTACGTAAAAAAGCAACACCAGCAATCATCCCATGAAGAGTGGGATTTGTTTTTATAAATACCAGGAAAAAATGAAATCTGGATTTTGGTGTGGTCAGTTCTGACACAGAATTGTAGTTTTCCTGATGACTGAAATATTAAGATGGTCCTTCTCTAGATTCACCAAGTCATCAGAAAACCAAAATGGTATTTCAGAGATCCAGTGATGTCAAGCGAATGCCTTCTCCCACAAAAGCAGCTTATGCTCCCTTCCTTTGGTTTGGTCTTTAAGAAATCCTCTTATCTCTACAGACACCTAGTCTCTCAAATTTATAGGAGGCTTCTGTCTTGCAACAAAATACAACATACCATGCAGATACCATGCAACTTCCACCAAATTACAATATTTTACTATAGAAAATGTTTGTATATTCATAACATTGGATTCTATTGAATAGCAAGCGTATTTTTTTGTTACTGGTATACTTCATCATGTTTCATGATGATGACAAAAAATGAATACTATAATTCCAAAGCTGGCATATCTAAGAAGACAAGAGATTTAGGGTATCATGTGAATGATAAATGCGTATGTAAACAAATATTCAACTAGTTTTGGTAACAAGAATTCAGGTAGTGTAACGATGGGACCACTAGAATAAGTATACTTATTATGTACTGCAAGAAGGAGTCAGACTTCCTTCATTTTGAAAATAAAGCCAGGATAAAGATAATTAAACACATACAGGACCATCTGTTTTAACAATTCATTGCACCTCTGAAGGAAAATGAAGGGAAATATAAAATACAAGTATTTTGCATAATTTCAATAAAATTGATTTAATGTAGCAAAAACTATATTAAATACTCTTTATTCACCTAGCTCTAACCTCTCTTGCTGCCCACTTTTGCTTCATCCAGCACATTTTTTGAAATTTTGTATACACTCCGGAGATTCATGTTTCTGCTTCCCTTTGGGGGACGGGGACAACAAAAAAGCTTAAATTATTTTTTAAGTAGGTTATTTAATATGGAAATCCTAACTTAACTAAGCATCTTTGCAGATGTGATCTGGTGAATCATGCAGTTCAGTATTACCTGTTAAGCTGTAACCCACAGTTAAGTAATTAAGGAATCCAGTACACCGTAATTGGGATTTTTAAGTACTGCAAAAACACATATTAATTTCTTAGATAAAACTGCTAAAGAATTTCTTCCCATTCCTCTATTTGCATAGACATTGA
Source organism: Eurystomus glaucurus suahelicus (assembly GCA_032159205.1). Taxonomy (NCBI): domain Eukaryota; kingdom Metazoa; phylum Chordata; class Aves; order Coraciiformes; family Coraciidae; genus Eurystomus; species Eurystomus glaucurus. The sequence continues at coordinate 67,536 of JAVFHW010000626.1, read as the reverse complement.
TTTCTTTTAGACAGTAAGAAATGATAATGCAACATTGGGAGCCCTGTGCCATATTGAAATCATTGACAATCATATAATAGAGCATGAAAGGCATATTAAGAGCTCAGGATGTAGTACGCATTTAAAACTATTATCTCAACAGGGGATACTATTCACAAGCCAAGATATTTCAACACCCTTAATGCTAATTCAATTGGGAAATCAAACAAAGTAAATCCTAATTATAGAACTGCTTGGATAAGCTTACTCTAGTTTAGTCATGTAAGGTATATAGTTATCCTCATTTAAATCAAATACACATCATACAAGTTAAGTACAGGAATAACAGTGAAAAATTTTGTCTGTAGGCAAAATTTTGAAATAATACCAAACAAAGCATCTTGAGATGCATGGTTTGAAATTGTTTTAAAAGTCATTTAGGACTTTCAATATATCCACAATTTCATTCACAATCTTTTAATAGGAAATCAACAAAATCTTTTAATAGGAAATCAACAAAATCCGTAGCTGCCAAATACAACTTTGTAGATCTTTGTCCCAAACTATGATGCTGCACCTTAGAGCGACACTACTTTCTACTACTGAAAATACCTTAACATACGACATTTAACCAGAGAACAGTATTTTAAGATCATGCTATAGAAAGCTGAAAGGAGTACTCACACTCATTCTCAAATCCATTTAAAAATAAATTCCAAATAACTACATTTTCTTTCAAATGCCCATGTTTTCGTAAAATCATCCAGCTCCTAACCTAATTAAGTAATTTTCAAGGCAATGAAAAATTACAGAGCAAATCAAAATCACCACTAGAATGCTTATTTAATTATAGACTAAAGATTTTACTTTAATATTCTCTCGTATATCAAAAAAGGAATTAAGAAAGTCTGTTATTTTCCCATCACAAACATGTTTGAAGTAAAAGATTTGAAAAGAAATAGCAAAAACAGCAGTAATTTAATATTTTGTTTTTCAGCCAACTACCTGCTAACTTAATGTTATTGAAATGCTGAAAGATTTCTCAGAACTGATTTGAAAGCACTAGTTTAATGATACCCAAATGAACAAATCGTACTCCCACAGTACTAGGTCCTGAGCCAAAAGTTTCTTTAATTGGTTAAGGAATCTTTAAGCAGTTCTGAGTCAAAAATGCTGTTAAGAACTCCTGGTAACAGACTAGTAACTTATCGACACAGTTCATTACTACTTTTGTACAAAAGCGTGAGAAGAACGGACAAAGGCCAAAATTCCAACTTGCTGCAGTTCAGCTGTACCTTCACAGATTGAATGCCTATAAACAACACCGGTCTGAAGTGGGTGCTTTTCTTTTCAGATGCAAATTATAGATTGGTATATTTATGATTCACGTTTTGTCTCTCTCTCAAGCACTATAGGTAGAAAGATTCTGTATACAGTACTAGAGATTCTTCTTCTGTTGCAATGAAATTTATGGTTATAGAAATACCACAGTAAGCACCAGGAAGGAATTTCCCTAAACCAAGTTACTCTCAAATCTTCTCTACAGCTACAGCTCACATTTTCTGGTAAGATGAACTGAATACAAAACGAAAAATTAATTCTAGCCAGAGATCTCTGTGGATGGGACCTCCACAAACTCAAACCTGCTGAAGTTGAAGTCCCTATAAGACCATGCCCCATTTCAGAGGCAAGAGAATTGTCAGAAGGGGAGATAACAATGCTAATAGAAGGTGAGCAGTGAAACTCTACTAAATGACAAATAAAATTCAATGGCACAAGATGCAAGAGAACTCAAACATCTCAGCAACAGAACACTTCAAAAGACATAACAAATACAAGTTTGTAAAGAATCAGTCCTATATTGGACAAGGTCATAGTTTTTCTTACAAGCATGAAAAAAAAAAAGTGATGGGCAGTATAGGGAATGCAAAAGAGACTGATTACCCCAAGGAAGCTACTGTAACATTTGCCACCTAAATAAGCATTATCGGAGGAAAGAATAAGAAAGAAAAAGAAAAAGGGAGTGAAAGAAGAACTATTATTTCTGCGTTACTTTATTTCTATTGTATTTCTAGCTTTCTTTCTCTCACTAGTAGAAAAGAGTTTTCTAGAGATCCTCTTGTTTGTTACATATGCCTTTCAAATCAATGTCCAAGCATGTGACAACAAAAAGAAAAATTTGCAACTGGTTTGGTAGACACTACCCAACCAGCATGAATACAAAAACATAACACGCAAATAGGTATCATTATTTTTTTAATGTTAACTCAGCTAAGCTTGATTGGTGAAAGTCCTCTTTATATTTGCTTTTAAATAACACTTGAAATAATTTTGGAGTACCACTGCTCCATAGTTTTACCTTTACACATAAGTACTCAGTATAGGAAGAAAAAGGAAAGTAGACATGACCAATTAGAGATGCTTAAATTTTTTGCTAGAGTTTTGTTCTTGGTAAAGAAACATAGAATGTGTTGGGTTGGAAGGGACCTCTAAAGGTCATCTAGTCCAACCCCCTACAATAAGCAGGGACATCTCTAACTAAAAGCTAAAAAAAAAAAGCAGCATGTTCCTGTAAGATGAGAAAACTTGGTTCAGATACAGATACAGAAGTATCCGCTTAGATAGAAGAGAGAGAGATAAAAAAAGGACAAGAAGATTAATACTCAAACTTATTCATGCTAACTGAACATACTGCTAGCACCCAGCAGGATAAACCAACAAATGAATGATAGCTCTTAAATGGATTTTATGTGTTTCCTAAGACTGGCAGTTGGGAGGAGAGAAGAGATTGTACAGGGAAGAGACATTAAGTGCTTAACTTTGCCTCCCTAACCTTCCCCCCTGCCTAGAGATGACAAACCAAGCTTGGAATAACAAAAAAAATGACATAGAACAGACTGCTCCTCTGACGACCTATGTTGATGTGTTGTTGTGTTCTAATACTTGGTTGGGTTCGAAAAGCCAGCAAAACAAAGGCAAAGAGATGATGTGGATGAAGTTCAAACTGCAAGCATTTCAGCTTTTCCCCTTCTTATATAGTCTTACATAGTCAATTTAAATAACCATATACCGTATTAACCGTAACACAATCATCATTTCATGCCAGGTCCAAACTGCAACACTTGTAATGTCCCCAAATTACCTAAAACTACTAAAATTATCTTCTAAAACACTGTAATCCTAATGTGATCCACACTATCTTTTATGAATCTTAAACAGTAAGGTTAGTTTCTTTTTTTATTCTTACAAAAAGTAATCTATTAAACAGCATAAAAAGACATCCTCTACTGCTGCAGCTACAGAGCGGGAACATCAAGTACAAGACAAGGACTTCTAAAAGTTCAGAATCACTGATGGAGAGCTGGAACTAGTAACAGGAGACAAGATCGCATCTGCATTACACGTTCTCCTCAAGTACCTAACCCAGCTTATCATTTTCACTGTGTCCACTATAAATTCCCCATGCAAAAAAAAAAAACTCAACAAAACCCCGCACCAAAAAAACCCAAAACCCACTCAACAAAACAAAACAAACACCACACCATTTGTTTAAAAATGTCTGTTAACTTTCTTTATAATAAAAACAAGAGAAGAAAGTGATGAGAACTATAAAGCAAAACTTATTAACATCCAAAAATTTATCTACTGATTCTCTCCACTTACTGAGTTTCGTATCAGAGACATTATAGAAGCCTGGAATATTCATTGCAACAACTCCCAGGTAATTATTAAAGTGGGTTAAATAAATAAACTGATACCATGATATTTCCATAAAACTGCCAGTACTATCTACAAAAAAATCACTGAGTAGTCTTTCTGTGGAAAGAAGAAAATGCACTTATTTTAACCAGAGATCCAAACATGTTCTGGGATAAGCTTCTATAACTATTACTTGTTCTGTTCCTCAAATATTGGTTTATGATGATAATGAAGTATTAAAAACTCTTAAAACTAACTCAACTTTAATGTACATCTTTATTATTCAGGAACAATAAAGTAAAAAGATTTTGATCAAAATTTACCATTTCAGAAATAATTTCCTCCTATTTCATAGTGTGCTTTTCTGAGAGGAGTGATGTATTTAAATCTATTTAGGAAGCTTTTATCAAAATTATTTCTGCGCTCAAAACATATAGAAGAAGTAAAAGGAATGAGTCCAAAGGGGTTAGATACAGCAGAAAAAGAAGAACCAGTTACATTTCTTGACTTCACTTCAGGACAATGGGATTCTGTTTAGAATATAAATTCAAGCTGAATTCTCCAAAGTTACCTTAGAAATGTGAGAAATGAATACAAATGCAAGTTATATTTCGACACAGCTGCAGGGCTGCATTTATGGTTAAGTCCTCCCTTTGAAAATGATCCAATTTAAGATTTTCTGCATAATGAAAAACAAACGGGACAATGAAATTTTTCAGCTGTGATATGAGCAGGTTTTTTTGTGTGCCTTTCTATGTACGGAGACATAATAAGAATTGAAGTGAACAAGCTTTTGTCTCAGTAAGACCATTTTACGTACTTGCACAAAGACTATACGCTTTATTTTGTTACGTTAAATCTTCAAGATTTTTATATTTAGTCCATAAAAATCAACACTACAGTGTTCAAATACATGAGAGAATGTGTGTCAAAGCACGAACCTTGAAAACAGAAAAATGTGCATTTCAGGCCTATCCACTGAATTACACACATGCAGAATTGTGTTCCCTGTGTTCCTGCAGCCACAGTTCTGTTTCTGTTCACCAAAACAGCACTAAGGTGACTGGACACTAGAGAACAAAAGCAGCATGCCTACGCTTTTGCTGGATGCAATCAGTATCTTCTTTATTTTTAATAGAAAGCAGTACAGAAGATTTCACTCAATAACATACTTAGCTCCTTTTGACGGTGAAATACTACGTACTACACCCAAAATAATTAACACCCTTTCACAAACGTGCACTTTGAACTGATACAGTCACTGCAATGCGTGACAACCGCTGCAGTGAAAGAGGTTTCTGCAGAAGAGAACACAGGTACAGTGATAGAACTGCTGGCTTTTTCTCCAAATAGAATAGTTTGGGTGCTCTGAACCAGGAAAGGAGGATATCTCACAGTCAGTTTGTAAACAAGATAAATATTATTTGTTCTATATATTTATTGGATATAAATTATTTTCTTCTTTCTGTAGTAGGTATAACAATTAAAAAATTGAAATTCGACTTCTACTTTCATAGTATTTTTTTGCATCCAGATTAGCATTTCAATAAACACATTGTTCTATGATTGTTTCCTTTAGAAAGATAAATAACTACAAAAGTCTCCAAGGACTGATCTCATTTTTGTATACTCCCTCCATTGCAGATAATTTAATTTTTTTCTTTTTAATCTACTTTTATGCTTCTCTGATACATCCTCAGGTCCCATTATAGGAAAAATGGGATACTCAACCTTTTTGGCTTATGCACCTTCAAACCACTCTTTCAGAATGCCACGAGCTATATCTTTCTCTCAAAATTCTCCCAATCATTCTAGGCCATTTTCTTCTCTACTTGCTCTGAGCTGCTCTAAGATTGAATATGATTAGAAGACTATTTCTTCTTTTTGCCTGCTTAGTGCTGCAGCTGCTACACTAGTCCAACTCCTCATATATCAGGGAAATGAAATTGAACTTTGGGTTTCATTTTTGTAATTTGTTGCCTACTTTTCAACTATTTTAACTGTCAATACATTGTCTTCCATTGTTCAGATTTCCACTTCCGATGAAATACAAAGGCTGTGCTGGCCTATGGTTAAATTAAAGGTCAACAGTCACATCTGGCAGATCTTGGACTGTGCTTTCACTTTTTCATCTCTCACCAAAATAATTTACTGGGCACTCTCCCCCTGCAAAACTCTTGAGTACTGAGTACCGTTCTCCTCTCTCTCTTTTATGTTACATTTCAGTGAAAATTCTTCCCTCTAAGCAGGAGCATTCAGGTACTGTGAACAGTCCCTTCACATGAAGGCATGCTGCTCTTCCTTCAGAGAGAAAGTGGAGAGGAAAAACAGAACATTGTTTAAAGTAATATAAAAATAAATATTCTGAGAAAAGATATCAGTCAAGTAAGTAAGGTTACTTGACTTACAGTAAGACTGAAGAGAGTCAAAGGAATTTAAAAATTGTAAAAAAAGGATGTTTATTGATTATAATCTTAGGGGAATCCTATTCATATGAAAATAGCAACAGTCTTGTCTGATTAGCATGTTTATCTTTAATCTTATTTGGTATAATCTAAAATGTTTACTGCTCTGCAAACAAGACAGATTTGCAAGTAGCCATTTAAATATTGATATCACTTTAAGAATCACAAAATCTTTGTTTCATTATCTTAAGTGTCAGCCATTGGTAATTATAGCAACAAAAGGCATGACTAATGGCATTTGCTGTACACTTCACAGGGAAGTGGAGTCCATCTGTATGCAGAAAATAACAAGATACTCTACAGTTCAGAAATACGATAAAATAAAATTACTACAATAATCATCTTGCTTCACAGACACTAAAGAAACTGCAACTAACCATCACCATCTAGAGGTAAAATGTAAATGCAAAACTATTTTTATTCTGATCTGGGTCCTGTCTTTATCCCTGCGAATATACTAGACAAGAAATTATTTTCTTATGGTAGGTTGACTGAGCAACATCTGCCTCGCAAAACAGATTCACCAAAAATGATGGGCATCAAACTGCAGAGATCACAAACAGCGGTCATCAGAAAGCAACTAGCTAACTAGAGAAGATAGGATGTTTATAAAAGAAGAGTAGACTTCTGCCAGCATGACCCTGCTTTTATAAAGTCATCTAATATTTAAACTGCCCGCTTAAAGGACTAGGTTTTCGTAACTGTTACTTTGTACAAAATAGATTCATTTCTCCCTATGTGCCTGGGTCCTTTAATGCTTATAACTAATCAGTTTACCACTGACTAACACCCATCGCAAACTTTGTAAGAGAATAAACCTCTGAAGTTTCTTTTGGACTCAAAGTGGACAACTGTTAATTGTTCTAATGTTCTTGCTAGAAAATACTGTTAGGACAATCTAGTCTGAGCGCCTGTCACAGCCCAGATAATTTCATCCACTAACATCTGATTAATCCTTATGATTTGTTGATTTGTTGATTCATAATAAGGACATCAACTGGTCATCCAATTAATCTTTCTACTCAGGTGCAAAATTAATTATACTACTAATCTGTCAGCGCTAATGAATGGCAAGACATAAACTTGAAAGTCAAGATACAAACCTGAAGCAAAACAAAGTATAAAGAGAGGGGATATGCTTCTGAAAACATTAGAATGAGCTTGCCATGCATAGCAGACAAATACTAGTGGAATGAATACCTAATCATACCTATTATTACCATTTTAGGACTAAATTAAGTCATTCTTAGCATAGCATTACAAACAAGGGAACCTCGTGTTTAGTTAATACTATACCATGACCTCCAAGCTTCTTCCACTGTACTGTTACTGCAAGGCATACTGATTTCAACAGTTCAGAAAACGCTTTGCCGAATTATGAAATGTATTTATTCGGTACACTTAAACATGAACAGGAGGCATAGTGATACATATCCAGAAAAGCTGCCTATCTTCCAAAATGCTGCTATCCAGGGATTTCCTAAGTAAGAAGCAGTATCTTTGTGTCTGGATCGATTTTTCTTCAA
>JAVFHW010000626.1:41672-59767 GCA_032159205.1 Eurystomus glaucurus suahelicus | reverse complement strand
ACTATTCACAAGCTCTGTGGCAGGATGTCTTGCATCCCAGTGATATGTGGTGGAGAAAACCACTGTCACACACTTGTTTTGAAACCACAAGCTAGTAGTTTCAATGGATGCTCCGGTTTGCATTCTGAAACAGTTACAAATCTTTCCACGTCTTTCATTATTTGAAAGATTGCTACCATATTCCCCTCTCAGCTGTCTTTCTTGCAGGCTGAGAATTTCTAATATGCTCCTTAAATGAAAAAGCTTCATTTTTTACCCATATTCTTTCCAGTTCTGATGTGTTTCTTTGGAGAGGACTAGAACAGCACACAGATAAAACAGAGATTATACACAGCACAATAGAATTTTCGTTTTTTTCTGTGCCTTTCCTAATGTTTTCTTGCTTTTTAGACCTTCCTAATACCTTTTAAAATCTATGTCTGATTAGCTACTTTAAAATCTTCTGGTATCCAAGCCAGAAGCTATTTATCAGTCAGTTTTCAACTATTTCACCCCTGAATTCCTTGTGAACTGCATGTGGAGATTTATTCTTTATTTGTTCAATAAGATCTTCTACTGGTATTTCACTGAAAACAGACCATCTGCTATTTCTCCACAAGGAATAATCCTGAGTGGTAATACCCCATAACAACTCCATGGTGAACAGACATTTTTAAATATGCTTTCTTCTCTTACTATTTTATGTTCTGAGATCTTCTTCAGCTTGAGTGTTTGTCCCACTGACTTTAGCAAGTGGACTCTTCTTGACATGTACAAGAGAGACCATTAGATTTTATGCCTTCTGGAAATGTTAAGAGACCTGTAACACTGTATTTCTACCTTTTTCCTCCAGAATGTGTACACTCTTCTATTTTTCTTTATAGACAACTTAATTCCTTTTTTTTTTTTAAAAAAAAGTAGTATTTATTTACTTCCAATAACTTTCCTTATTCCACTGCTTAGCCATTCTTCTTTTGGTTTTTATTTCCCTCTTTTTTTTAATTAATAGGTTATGCACTTCATCTTAGCAATATTCAAGTTTTTAAATAGTCTCCATTATGTCTGCAAACCACCTTAACTATCCCTTTAGCTTTTTTCAAACGGCTTCCTCATTTTTATTTAAATTCCTACTCCCATCCCAAACACCTGCTCTTCTTTACATGTAAACCTTCCTCTATTTTTCAGTTTATAAATTTCATGATCTTCAAGTGCCAGTAAATAACTCCTGCATTTAAAGTCATCCTTCCTGCAAAAAACTCTCTTTATTCCAGAAACATAGCCAAATCCTGATGAATGTAAACCCTTTATTTTTCCAACATCTTTTTGTTCATGCAGCAAAACACTGGAACTGTCTAGATGAAGCCTCTATGCTGTCCTTTACCCTGTATCACTGAAACCAAGCAGAACATTATCTTCCACACCACAGCTTAGCAGTGCACCTAAAAACATGAAGTCTTCCCATCTTCCTACTTATCAGACAAAGTACCATCTGATACCCTAGGGAATGACAAAACTGAACTTCCCAACACATACGGCCACCTCTTCTTAGCAAGGACCTTTGTCCTCAGAGGACTATTCCCAGTGCAAAAGAAAACAAAGCCCTAAATCACTATTTAATTTTTAAAGCCCACAATTTTTATTTTTTATTCTTTATTGTAGTCACCATTTATTTTAGTCATGTGAAAATTCATCAGTTATTGTAAAAATGGTGGTATTTCAGAAAACAAGTGAAAAAATATTTTTTTAATTGAGCATAAGTGCACTTAAGTTCACATCCAATTCTAAATAGCTTTTTCACTAAAAGTCATACACTAATTGCTGTGACATTCACCGTTGAATGACAAATCTATGGCTCTGTTAATTTTTGAGGCAGTATTAGACAGTGCTAAGATGTGAGCACTGATTAATCTGCTGCCCACAACTGTCCTCCTGAATTCAGTCACTCAAAGTAAGCATAAAATTTTAAAAACAAGGTCTAGAAACAAATTTTCAATTCTTAACATTCACAACCAGTAAATTCTGCCAGTGAAATACTACTTCAGGAGTGCAGTGTAGCTCTCACGTACAGAGGTCTGATTAAAACATCTACTAGGATTCATTATAAAATGTTGCATGCTTTCAGAGTCCACAACCTTATTTCTGAGCTTGTCCAGAATCCTTAATCCTTAAGAAATTGTTTTGATGGCTGAAACTATGTGACAAGTATGCTGAAGCTGGAAACTTTTCCTTCTATGTTCACTGAAGAGTAACAGGGACTTTTTTTTTTCTAAGAATGGAGGATGTACTGATTTTGACCATGACATCTGAAACATGCCAAAATATTAACATCACGGAAAGAGAAATGCTTTCAAATGCCCTTCAAAACTGCATTACTAATCTGCATTAAATTTAAAAGCTCGAGTCTACTCTTACCCTGTCCAGGTCAAGCCCTCCTGATACGCAAATTAACACATCATTCACTTATTTTCCTTAAGAAGCAAAGAAGCAAAAAAGCAAAATTGGCATTGATTTTGAAGATACATAGTCACCCAGATTTATTTCTTCTAGCTCTTATATGCTTAAGAAGCCTTTACAAATTTACGAAAAAAGATGACAGATACTGTGGAACTGATAGGTTCATACTTTTCCAAACTATTTGAGGTGCTCTACAACTCTTCCACCCTCTTTTGGTCATTTCCAAGGCACATGATACGTATGCAGTAGTTTATTTTATACTAGAAAAACATGCATTTATGAACACAAAGGGACAGAAGAGGCACAACAACTCTAAAGTGCATCAACAATAAATGTGACATAGCAAGTCTCCACTGGCACACTGTCTTCCTCTACATCAAGTGAAATGCTCCAGAGAGACACCATTTCCAATCAGGAAAGGTTAACAATGTGGCTTATAACAGGAGAGGAAAGGAGGACAATCTCTTTAGCTTTCTAATAATAGAAAATGAAGAAGAAATCAAGCCATGTTAGAAATACGTTTACATGAACTCTATTTGGAAAAGCAACAGACAAGGTCCATGCCCTTTTGTAACATCTTTACAGCAGCATCTTACCTTAATAGTATCACACATATGATCTAATTTTCAGGCAGGCTAAGCATCTTAAGGCTAATTTCCAATTAGCTTTAAGTACAGTCATATCTAAAAATATTGCCAACCCAAAGTTTCAAACTTTGTCTGTTCCTTTAGCTTCCTCCAAAGTTCACTTTACACCTTTTTCTCAGTATTAACTAACAATCAGGAGTCAGTTTCTACATCTCAAGTTATGGTTCTCAAGTACTCACAGAGAAATCTGAACTTCAAAAGATGTTGGTAATGATCTCAATAATATCAACATTCTGCAATATTGCTACTTTCCTTTATATTGATATACTACAAGCAATTGCTCACATAGCTGATACAAAGAGTTATATATGCATTTTAATTCTCTGCCACAGGATAAATAAATGATAAAGTAGTAAAAATAGTGTTTACTATGAACAAGAGGACTCTCAGAAATGAGCTCAATCATTTTGTCCTAATTGTCATTCCCAGTCCTTGTTTGTTTATCACATACTGGTAGGCTGGTAAATACCCTCTTCTACAATTTCAACACTGAATCAAATTCCCCGTAATCAGGAGCACATGTTTTGGCAGGGATTTAACAAGATAAATGCACAGTGCTGTTATTGAGGCTATTCTGAAGTTTTATAAATTAATGCTTTCCCGGTAGCTATAAAATGCAGAATATATATTCAGCAAGCATATGACTACATATTTGATCAGAGATGTGGCAATCACTTCAAGTGTTCCATCACAGTGCTACACTACAGAGTGTACGTCTGTTTAGGAAAATCTCTTTTTTTTCATGTGTACAGTGGCAGAAAACAAAGTTATTTGCCAGACAGATACTCTTCCCAGTCATACTTCAGTTACTGAGAACAAATAGTGGTAGTAAGACCACCCATTGTATTCTTCCACACAAAGACAACTCAGTAGGTATCAAGATCAAAATTTAATAAGAATTATAAAAGATTTAGGTCACTTCCACAGGTAATTCTTGCTTGTTTGTTTTTGTTTTTTTTTTTAATACTAAAAGACAAAGTTGAGCAAATACACAACTGTTCACCAGAGGAATTCTATGATACTCTGTGCTGTCCTGTAATTAAAGACAAACTAGTCTGACCAAAAGACATTCTATGTCTATTCTACATACTTCTAGCTTTCCACATTATATATGTCCCATAAATTGCCCATAGTGTGAACAGACAATTAATAGAGTGTATTCAGAAGAATTTGTACATTTTCAAATACATACCAATAAACAGAATTTTGCACACTATGGATGTTCAACATTATGAGTATATCTTGCAGACAAAGGACTCAAAATTCTCAAAATTGTCTTTTTGTATATCTAGAATTTTCAGTCTTTTAGAATCTTGCAATGATGTTTTGTTTTTAAAATTCTATTTTGCTTAGCCCAGTGACAGCGGAGTGGAGGAATATGTGAGAGCCAGAAAGACAAAAATAATCACACCTGTCAACAAGTTAGGTTTCCACAAATGCTTTTGAACCTGACTTTGATTGATTATTCAATGCTTTTGAACAAATTACCAGCTGTTCAGTATTGTTATCGTTTCTTTCCATTACCCTAAGTCTTATTTTTCATTGTCTTTTACTGGCCAAAAGGTGGGTGTTTTCCTGTATTTTTCAACTGTCTGCCAACACTTCATAAATTATTCAAAATTCTACAAAAACCACTCAGGGTGAGAAGAATGTTAAAAAGCTTCAGAAATCTAGTTCATACCTAAGTGCATGTGACTGAAAAAAGTGGAAAAATTGTGCAGCTGCTAATAATCAACAAATGAAATATAAACAACCTGGGATGGAATATTAAAAGTGTTTAAAGTCTGCCCTGACATTCTATCCATGGAGAGTATTGTTCTGAAACTGAGAATCCAGGAGTCAAGGAACAGTATAGGATTTCAATGCCTCGACTAGAAGGCAGGCTAGAGCACAAATCCCTAAATTCAGACCCAGTGGAAGCTGAACATACTGCGAACATGTCCGATTACATACAGTGAAGGCTCATTGCACCATTCAAAATGTTTTTGAGTGAGCTACTACAGTAAGTGACATCCACCTAGGAAACAACATTTCTGTTCACTGATATCCTCAAAATTGAAATAGGTTATGTACATGGATACTGAAGAAGGTATTACTGATTAATATTGAACTGTTGTATTCCCTGGCCAATGCGCTTATCTTATTAGCATGCTTTCAAAGTATTACACTATTAAAAGTCAACCCTCATAATATGCTATTTGGATAATCAACACAATCCTATGGATGAGTATATATGAACTTACTGCTGCTGTTCATTAATTGATCTCTAATGAAATTATACTGAGACCTCTAAATTATTAAAATTGGCCATTTCAGTCAGAAACTTTTGCACAGAATCTGTGTTAAGATGTATGACTTGCCTGATAAACATGGAATGCATTAGCAGCTTTGCCACGCAGAAAGACTGAGGGAATCCAAACATTGATAAGAGCACGATTTGATCTGAAGAAGAGAGAAAAACTTAAAATAGGGAATCATATTTATGTGTAAGAACTGCAAAGCAACTACCTCCAGTGATTTAGATAATGATCAACGTGATCAACAAAGCAACTTAACATTTCAAATGGAGTATCAGAAGAACTGTAGTTCTGCCTAAACCTTTTATACCTGCAGTATCTGAAAGTGTTCAAATTTAGTTCCCTATAATTAGCATAACCAAAACCAGCATGGAAACAATTCCCTTTGCAGGTTTTTGGGGGTCTGGTTTTTGTTATTGCTTTTTTTTTTTTTTTTACAGCATGCATTTGACAACATTTGATTATACACAGGAAACAAAACCTATTCATTGCAACAAACTCAAAATTTTGGTCCACAAAACTCAGAAAAAAATTAGTTCATTAAATAACAGAAGAGCACCGCACAATTATGGAGAAGCCATTTCCATCCACTCTATGTGACTCATCTCCAAATTTCTATCATTCAAAGACACCTGCTCCATTTTCACTTCCTCATACACAAGAAGATTTGTGTAGATTCTTTAGTCTGACTAATCAACTCCAAATCACAATACTCTAGAATGATCTGAGATGACCGAGAGGGTTGTTTGTGGGAGTTTTTTTGTAGTATTATTTGTATGCATTCATTAGGAGTTACTCCATAAAAATGAGAAAGTCCATCAAATTATGAATGGCATCTGGCATCTAACATCTACCAAACTCAAGGTAACAGAAAACTACTTTTTTGGTGCTTTGGTAGAATACCAAGACCTAGTACACTGAAAGAGCACACCAAGAGAATCTTCACAGATCTAAACTCCTTGTATTCAACATTATTAAAAACTACACTAGGGCACGGCCTGTGCAGCTCTCCACATTTTTTAACAACAGAACACCATAGCTAAGAATTCAGTTACTGGGAAATAGTACAGGAAAAGCAAATCACTGAGTCTGTTTGGTTACTCTTCTTTCCCATAAAGACAATACAAAGAGGAAAAATACGTGTATTATGAAACTTACATTTCAAAATCTGACAAACTCTGATCTTCAGATGTTTGACTCAAATCTCCAGGGACCTGTATTTACAAAACAGAAAGAATTCCCACAGAGTGGTTATTATGCTTTCTATTAAGAAAGTATAAGATTATAAGGAAATTACAATTCAACAGTCAGTTTTTGAAATGCCAATAAAAACTATTGCTAGGAAACAATAAAAGAAAAATAAACAATCATGCAACAGCATTATAAGCATATCACCCTTGCAAGTTCTTCAGGTTAAAATTTGCTATAGTTTTGTAAAGAAATAAATTAGGGTTTGTAAAAACATGTAATTTTGAAAGGTACAGAAAACTCAGGAAGGGTTGTCTTTATAAGCAAAAGTATGTTAAAAGAAAGTATGTTGTATTTATAAACAATTTACAGGAATAGATGAAGCATGTAAAATCTAGTGATTGCTTTATTTTACAACCAACATTCTGTTAACTGTGTTCTTACAAAAGGTTACACAGCTACAAAAGTTTGTAAAGATGGCAATGATGGACTAACACCTGCAGAATCAAAAGAAGTAGCATTAGTGAGAAAGCAAGATCAACAGAGCATTTAGAAATGAAATAGCAATAGCATTTTACCTAATGTTAATAAAAGGATATCATCTCTCCTTTAAATACTGTAAAATGTAAATTATAACTCAGAATAGAGTGTTTTAATAAAGAAAAAGAGCTAAAATTTGTGAAATTCCAGACAGCTTCTACATTAGTTAAATATTGCTTCACTATATCTCCAGAATATATGTTGCAAGCATATTACTGCTTTTCAAAATATTTGCTGCCTAAGAAACTTAAATATATGTTATGATTGCACCAGGGAAGGTTTAGATTGGATATTAGGAAAAATTTCTTCACTGAAAGGGTTGTCAGGCGCTGGAACAGGCTGCCCAGGGAAGCGGATGAATCACCATTTCTGGATGTGCTTAAAAGTCGTGTAGATGTGGTGCTTAGCAGCAGACTCAGTAGACTTAGGTTAATGGTTGGACACGATGATCTTATATGTTTTTTCCAACCTAAATAATTCTATGATTCTGATATATACGTGCTTATTGTAAAGCAATACATATTTACTTATTGCAAAGCAATATAAAATTTCAAAAGAAGACTAAAGAAAATCTACTTCCCAGACATTTTGACTGACCGGCTCAAAACCTTCCAATACACATGACAAAACTGAATTTTGCCTTCCCAAGATTAAAGAGATATGGCTCAGTAAAAACAAAGTCATTCCTGCCAGAGAAAGGAAAAGAGGAAAGCAATTGTGCGGAGCCAAGACAGGTCCTGGGCATATATACAGAATCCAGGACCCCTCTGCTGTCCTTTTTGGAGGAATGAGGTGGAAAGGGTCAGTATGACCTTTCTCTCAATTACTACCATCAGCTACTGTGTGTTCCCAGTCCAGACCACTCTCCAGTGGCAGCACACAGTCTGGCTTTCCAGGGCTCTTGTGCTAGACAGAGCTTCTTCTATTTTGCCTACAACCTGCATCCTCTCTTTGCCTATATCTGAAGTGGCAAATCCTACCAACAGATAGATATATATGTATAGTTATTTTAATTAACTTCAGTAAAAGTTTTGCATTAAAAAAAAGAACAAAAAAAAAAACCAGTGTGTGGACTCTGGAAATAAGAAAAAGGATAACATAAATGAGTTCTAGCATTTGCACATCTATGTTGAAACAGATTGGTTACTGATTTCGAGATAGTAACTGAAGTGCTGTCCACTGTAATGCACTGTGATGGAGATATTACATCAGTGTATTTCCTTATATCCTTGAAAGGACACACTTTTTGTTTCAATATTCCTCTGTTTATTGCAGAAGTTCTAAAAGCCAATAAATAGACATTTGGAAAGAACATTGTGAACAATTCATTTATAAATTCAAGCCATTAAAGTTGATTATCAGCATTAAAAGGAACAGAGAAGACAGTGAAGACCCATGAAAGTTATTTTTATAACAAACTGTAATTATATACTATTTTAATAATAAAATGTTAAGACTTTGCTGATCTTTTCATCCAAGTCAAAGGGGGATCAAATATTCATATCCCACTATTTCTGGCAGTTACAAACTTTATCAACTCTGAGAGTTCTAATTAAAGTCTACTAAGTAACAGACAGATGATCAGCACACAAGTTTTGGTTATTAATACAGAATTAAATGTATAGACTTCTTAGGATAGTTTGAAAATCTTTAGGACCATAATAAATTCACAGTTTCTTTTTGGACAATAGCAATGAATAACAACGAGCATTAACCTAGCCCTTAAAAATACAGTACCACTACCACTGAGTTTTCTCTCAGTATCTGATACATCAAAATATAGTATCGAGATCCAACTACTGGGCTAGGATATGGAGATATATGGTTAAAAATCCCTGGCTGAAAAGGTACAGCTATAATAGGGATGTGATTTATCATTTGTCCTCTCTGTGATTGTTTCAACCTAAAAGGCTGAAAATAAAAGACTGAAAATAAATAGCTGAAATCCTGCTTCATTAATGCACACAGAACTGTCATCAGCCATTTTATATATGATAAAATAGGCCTGAATGCTTCCAGTGCAAGCAACAAAGTAAGGAGAAATACCACATTATCATATGAACAAAACTATCAAATGTCTTCCTCAGACTCCTTGTTTCATTGCTCTTCATTTTTAAATTTCAACCTAATCTTTTCTTTTAACACAAAAAGCCTAAGTGAAGCAATAGTTGGTAGAAAACAATTTTATTGTCCAAATATATCTATTTTACATTCAATTTTGATAAAAAGAATGAAACACTATCAAAAATACCAAGTAAGGTGTTCTTGACAGATCTATTATTAGCTGTTATTTCTTACAAACTAATTCATCACAAGTAATGGTTTTGAGCTTATTCCAGAGTGGTATTCTACATTGTAATAAACAAACACTTACCGGCCCTCTCAGATCAATTAGTTCTTGTCTCATCTGGGACACAAGAGCTTCTTTAGCCATCAGAGCACGGTGCAGCCTCTCATTGAATTCAATCAGTTCCCCATGCATTTCAGCTACCTAAAAAACAAAGCCAAGAGATAATTGTCTTCTAAACTGAAAAAAAAACCAAACCCACCCAGTGTAATTTCTTACATGCATATCAACTTTTATTTATATTTTTTATTTTACCATACTAAGTCATACACCTCAGTGACAATGCATTAGATCGAACCGACCATTAAGAACAGATATTAACTTTTGTTATAATAATTTTGATTCATGCCTTGAAACATAGGTTTTGATATTGAATTCATTAGGACAAAATTCAATTCTATGTCCGATTTTATTCCTACCAGAGGAGATACCATGGCAACTGATTGTAACAAAACACCTATTAACTTTTGTTTGTAATTTAATTCTCTGGTGAACACAGCACTCAACAGTTACAAACTAACCACAATATTTTGAACTGGGAATAATGCATTAAACTGCATTAAACTTTGTCAATAATTCATGAGCAATATATTCTCTGCTCCTACTTGAAGTATTAGTAGGATTGCAGCTAGAAGTCCACTCATCCCAGGCAAATCTGCGAGGAGTCAAAGGTGCATAAATACCATAGTTCTGCTGTGGCACACGTTGTTGTGCACAGGTAAATAGTGCGGCCTCAAGCACTGCCTCTTTGGACACAGAGTTTAGCTATGTGTCTGCTCTCCATTTTTGAGTCAAAGTGTCTGGAAATCTGCACCAACTGGTGCAGGATGTTTATGAAAGTGAACAGGGCTGTACAAATGACAAGGATGAAAAGTATCCCCATTTACGGAGCAAACTACGTTTAAGTTGGTTCCCTGCCAAGAAAAGCAAGAAGCAATAAAACTCAAATCAAGTTTAAAGATGATAGTGAGCTCTTCAATTTTTCTTACACCAAAGTAAAGTGTAAGCCTACAGCTTAAGGGAGCAGAACTCCAAAAGGACAGAGGCTCCCAAATACCAAAGGTCAAAATAGTAGCAGTAAACTGTTATCAAGAGAATGTGATGTGGAAACGAGCAGAAACGGAGCAAGGCTAAAAGAAACTTAAAATCTGTGTTCAGCAAGATTTTTAGCTACTCCTGTCAGAACCACTGCACTATAAAATTGCACAAAAGTTGCAATTATGATGGATGACCCATCAGTACATCATATACCTGGCAAGGGAGTTGTCTTGAACTGATAATGCCCCTTGTAGCCTTAGAGCAAAGACGTTTGAGTCAAAAAGGGTTTGTAGAATTATTTTCAAGGGAAAAGAAAGACTCTTCAGAAAACCCCAGTGTTAGAAATTTCCAAGTAAATCCTCCCTATATGATTCCTGTATTAAAGAAAGGGAATACTGATGAGAGCTGCTATCAGAGGCGGAGCACCAGCTGGGCAGTCCCAGGGCAAAGCAAGAAAAGCTACAATTTCAACAGGAGTAGTTAAATAAAAAAAAAGAAGCAGGGACTGGTTAGCCCTTCTAGTAGGCATAGCAGGCTACCGCAACAACATTGGTAAATAAGTTTTTCAGGTTACAGCATCTCTGGAAACGCCTCTTCATACAGCCATCCAAAGCTAGGAGAATAGTCAAGAAAATGGGGCAACATTATGAAAGCACAACTGAATGAGACTAATATAAATCCGCTGCCTTCAATGATAAGAGTTGAAGAGTTCATAATTCCCCTTCCGGAGGCATTTCACCACTATCTATGAATTTCATGCTTTCCTTTTCTTGAATTACCACTCTGCTTTCTCCCTCTTCTGCAGGGAAGTTCCCCAAGATAAAGCAATTTAATTAAATCTTTTTAATTTAGTTCTTGCTTTTAATTTAGTGTCTTGTTCAAGACAACCTGTATCCTTCATATAATCAAAGCAAACAGAAAAAAAAACAGCTTAAATTTGACAAGCTAGGCGCTGATGTTATTGATTAAAAATAAAAATAATTATACCCAAGTTGAACTATTCTTTTCCAATTTCTTTCTATATTAGAAATATCCAAATCCAGTAATTCATCAGTGTGGCATATATGCCCAAAGAGCTAAACTAAGCCTAGAAATGATTTCTCTAGACTGATTTCTCTCATTAATTCTGAATTTGAAAAACTATTCTGAAATGCTCAGCAAATTACAAGCTAAAAACCAGTAACAGTATTTGAACTAACGACAAACTTTCCTTGTAATGGGACCATCATGAAGCACAAAAGCTAAAGATTTCACAGACTGATTATTTAAACACAAACAGGCATGGATTTTTGTTTGCCTGATTATGCAAGCAGTTTTAGCTTGATGCTTTTATCTTACACATCTCAATATAAGACGCTTACAACACGTCTGAGTTACTATTAGTTTCACCCATCAGCTTCCGAAGTGCAAAGGTTTAATATCGTATTATTATGGTTTCAACAATCAAAAGCTCTTTTTTCTTATTATTATTTATAGTGTACTAAAGCAGCCTTAATTTAATGCTTTTTATTTTGTTCTTGTCAGGAATTTCTGTTGCATTTAATGCCATTAGAAAAACTAACTTCCCAGCCTCACAATTAGACTCTCTTCTGGCTCCTCCTGATAAAGATCAGAACAGTAGGACTTCCATGTTATCCATTAAAGACACGTATTCATATCTCAATTGTTCATTCAGCATCATCCTTGATAAAAAAAGGTTCTTTGACTTCAAATACTTGCTAGTAATCAGTAAGCCCACGTTGCAAAAACAAAAGATATCTAAATCCATACGAAATTCTGCGTTATGACTAATGTAGTAGGTGCCACTTAGCTAGCAGGCTTGCTTCATAAATTGCTGACATTTGTGCACCAAAGTTGCCAACTTTACCAGATAAAGTAATACTGTAACATCATTAACTCTGCATAATTACCACACTACCTTAACCACCCCTTCCAACTCAGAGTGAGTGGTGTAGTACTTAAGACTATCCTAAGCCCCCGACTGATTCAGGTTATTATTAGCAGTTCATTGTTAATTACAGATAGCCTGGGCTGGGAGGCAGAACTTCCTTGTATTTCACTGAAAGACGCAGTATGCTCCTAGTTGCAAACGCACAGAGAAAAACCAGCTGATGGTTGGTTGGTTCTCAAAAGCAATATACAAATTTATGAATGGATGTAAAACTCAGTAGTTTACGTATTTGAAATCATGTTTGATTTTTCAGTGCCTGTTATCAGTAAAGCAAAATTCAAACTATCTGCTGTAATATTTGACTGTTTTCTCTCTCCTTCTAATTTGGATGTCCTTGAAATACCTTTCTACTTGCAGACTCATGTAAATTCAACAGCTTTCTCAAAACACTGGAAATAATAAAAACATTTGTAACTGTCTCTAGAAAAGTTTAATAGAAAGAAAATTTAACAGCAAATAAAACAGCACTGCTTTACCTGTTATATATTACCAAAAGGACAAATTGGCAGGTATGTTACTTGTGAAAATCATTTTTATTAGTAATTAAGTAGCTTCCATATTACCATCACGGCAAAACAAAAGGAGCCATGAGACGTACTTTTGAATAACAGTATTAATTTAGGCTCCTCTAATCTCTCCTGCATTATGGTTTGCTAAAAACAATAAAAAGATCATCTTATCGTTATATCCTTTCAGTTACATTTTATGTCCTCACATATTCCTTTATTCATTCCACACTGAATCTTAAGGAATAATTTTCCCCACTGGGACTTCAACCATCTTCACAGTTGTTTTTATCCATGACAATATATTTAAAGCAGAAAATTAAAGTACAAATGAGCTAAATTTCCCTCGGCGAGATTATCATCCAGATTTGGTCCTGGTCATATCAGAAAGCATGCTTAAAGAGCCCAAATCCTTACCATGAAGGGGAAGTGAGACTAACATTAGACTCCACACTAACAGAACTCTAAAGACCTGTTGTCAAAAGAAAATCTGGCAGCACTGCAGCTACACTGTCCAGCAGGACCACATTTTAGAGCAATCTCCAGAGAAATGACCACAGTAAACACCACTTAATGTTCCACAGCAAAGGACTAAACTGTTAACTTAAAACGTGCTAGCAACGTTTCACTAAGCACATGAATAATACAATCTGTCTTAGAAGGGCGTGCTTTTAGACTAGAGAAACAGAATTTTAAGAACTTGCAATCAGAAAAAATTAGAAAGATTTTTTTTAAAGGGTGTTTTAGTGGAACTCAAGTTTTCTTTTTTTACTGTAATTTGCAGCAAAAACTCATAATTTTTGCACAATCCACATCTGAATTAATGACTTTTTGTCAGGTTATAGGCATTTTTTTCCCCATTTGTTGTCACAAAATGCAAAACAACATATTTCCCAAGAAACTCTAGACACAACTGGAAGTTGCTTCCTTTTGCTCTCAGTGGAAGCATGGGTGTATTTTTCCAATGAGAAGATGCCCTTTTTCAAAAATCAAAATTCTTCTACATTTTTCCCAGAGAAATAAAGGTCTTCAAAAAACAGCAGGTATTCTACTAAATGTTACTGATTTCATTTTTCCACAAGTGAAAAAACAGTAAAACTCAAAAGAGGAGATAGTTCAGATAAATCTATTGATATAGTCACAAAATGCTTAGTCATTGCTTTCTTTTTCAAGACTTCCATTTTGTATTCTTGACATTTCCTCTGCAAGCAAGTTATTTGGTTCAAGGCAAACTGAAAGATCCATTTAAGAATCGAGTTGGGTTTGGTTTGGGGTTTTTTATTTTGTTTTAGGGCGGGTTTTTTTTTTTGTTTTTTTGGGGGGTTTTTACTGGAGCTACAAAAGGTAAGCACAAGCCACAATTCATCCAATCCAACAAGCAGAAAAAAAGCTGTAGCTTTCAACCCAAAATACACTGGGAACTGTACACATTAGATGAACTACATATTAACGCTTGCAATATTTCAGAGTCTTTGTCAAGCACGTACAGTACTCCCAGTGTTTACCAAGGTTAATCCTGATGTACAAAAGAGCACTAACATATCGAGGAGGAAAAACACTACGCTGACAAGACCTGTGCCTGGACAGGAAAAATGGAAGTAATCAGCAAAAGCAAAATCAGATACACATTTTTAGCTAGCAGGCTTTACGCTAGAGCAGGTACTAACTGTCCTCCCATAACTTGCACAGAGCCAACAAAAATACAGACTGGCAAAAGATTTTCCATTTTAGCTACACAAATGCAACTGTGGTTCCATAACTAATCTAAACCAACTGGTGAGCTCAGATGATTTGATAGCATATGGATCCAGTATTTATTAATGACTCTGGAACATTATGTTTTTGTGCACAATAGAAACATTTCTTTTCTAGTTTATCACAGTTTCGTTATCCCCCATATGCCGTGTATGAACAACAACACTAAAATGACTTCCCACACCATCAGCCACACCTTTTGGACCCCAATAGCCCCTCCTGGGAGAGTGCTGCTAAAGATACATCAATCTGTGGTTTCGCTATTCCATAAATATTAATTTGCTATCACCTACACCCTTGCTAGTAACTTTTTGATCCCAAGCTCCTAGCCTTCCTTTCTGCCTTTAAATGATGACAGATGAACATAGTTAGCTTATTAACGTATTCAGCAGTTGTTGCCATTCTTTAGATGCACTCTGAGGTTTGCTGTGTCTAGGGTTTTATAACAAGGATATCCTCAGCAGTGATGACAAAATATTGCTGCTCTTCGCATTCACTCATTCCACCTACACTATGTGCAGGACTGTCAGATGAGGAAAGTGATCTGAATGAAAACACCTCAAAAATATTTTTAAGCCAAACCAGGTTCTCAAACCAGTTTGCACCATGGACATAGAAACTATCATTCCATTACAACTAGGGGGTAGGTGCCCTGCAATACACAAGCCAGATTTGAGCAATAGATCGGCTTCTTAAATTGATATTGCCACCAAAGATGTGCCATATACCATAACAAGTGTTTAACCTCAAGAACTTTGTCCATGTTTTCCCCAAGTATGTGATTAGATAACAAAAGATTACCTCTTCCTGAAACCTTGCCTTAGTAATAGTTACCTCTGACAGTTAAAATACCGTGGGTAAGATAAGAAACAGCCATGGTTCACCACAAATGCCATACTATTCTTCCCTTGTAGAACTTGTAGAAGAGATAGCTTAACGCTTACCACAGTTATTTACTATTTAGTAAATATAAACAGCAGTGACTTAGAAACAAGTTTGTAAGAAAATTAAAAAACCTGACCAGTATGCACACGAACAAATGGATCACTGCTTAAGTGCATAGTGATTCATGTGCGCATCATTCTTGCCTCAGAAAAGAAACACTGTTCATCTTACTGAGCCAGGACCACCCTGTCAGTGAGAGAGATGCTACACTCAAGAGAACTGTACGTGATATTTCAAGAGTTGCATAAAAAAGTACTTCTTGTCAGTTCACTTCTAGTATATTTGCACTTTGTAACTAAAACTGCACTCTTGGGACTGAACAGCCTATCCAAATTCTTGTCTTTTTTTTTTTCTTTGGACACAAATTCTTACTGAGAAAATATATATACACCTATATAAAAGCATATATCACAATTCTTAGGAACCAAGTAAGAGCCACCAAAAAAGTCTACCCTTGTGCCAAAGTGCGCTGGCCAGATGAAACTGCATCTCGCTGTAGTTCCAAAATAGTTTAACTGACAAAAGCTATAGAAGGACTTGTGATTCCACAGAAAAGTGCTGACCAATTTAATAATTTAAGATGTGTTTTCTATACTGACTTCAAAAACAAATAACATCAAAAACCAAGGCTGGATACCATGCTAAGATCTTTAAATAAGAAAATAAAATAACGAATTTCAAAGGTATCACTGTCCACTGATCTCACTTGCCAGCTGAATGAAATCCCATGCTGAATGCACGTCCACTAATAAAGTAGCTGCCAGTAAATACTATGACTGACAGAAGTGATAAAACTTGTGCTGTTTATTCAGTGCTAACAAGAGCCAACAATTTTTTGTTTCACAAAAGGCTATTTTTCAATTTTCAACCTTCATTGATTTCCAATAAAACGGGACATGTAGTTCAATGAAATGGTGCTCAGAGACGTTCTCAACCAAGTTATTTAATATTTCAGAGTTTATTTCTTAAAGAAACATTTATTTTTATTCTTGTCTTAGAATAAGAAAAAGAAAAAAGCATGAGGAAAAAAAATGACAAGCAGCCAAACAACAATTCTTTGCAGTCAGGGCTTTTTTTTAAGCAGGTAACTAAGTTGCTCTGTGGCTGTCACAGGCTTTCCACATAATCATCTCATATTAAGGAAGTAGTAGCACTTTATCCAGACATTACCAAAATTGCCGTATCAACAAAATTCCCCACTTCAGAATCTCAATTCAGGACATAGTCAATAAATTAATTATGGTATATCTGTTATGCTAACTGAGAGACAATTCTACAACGATGCCAAGACTATTTGGCAAAGTTTTTATTTATTTACGATTCCTTCCCTGACCAGATTGCTTACTATGTCAGAAGGGATTTTGTAAAAAACAAACAAAAACCTAGAAAATGCTCATGTATTGTATCATGAACAAAGTCATATTCCCACATTTGAAAATCTTTCAATATTTAGAAACTTGCCTTAATTATCTGGTGGCATACTACTGAAAAATTCTTAATAAAAAATAAACCCAAGTAAAATTAACTTACAATATATCTCCAGATTTTTAGGACTGAAAGGCTATATTTTGATCTTTCATTTACTAACGATGACAGCAGCACAAATAGCCTTAAAGAAAGTCACAAAGTTGAGTTTCTCATGATACTGCACTATTCCTTTACTCCATTATCAAAAAAGAAAAAAAGAAAATAATAAAAAAAGTCAAATGTTTCAAAGTGTTTAAAAAAGCCATCTATGCAACTACAGTGATACACACCATAATTTGTTCTTTTTGTGTAATTGCTGGCTTAGAAAAACCCTCAATACAGCCTAAACTCACTTGAGCACATTGAAATGAAATTGTGGAGAGTGGAGTTAAAATCTAGAAGGTAGCTTGAGTACAAAAAAAAAAAAAAAGAAAAAAAATCGGTAGCACGTTTTCAAGGCATATGCAACTGGCTGATGAATTAGTTGTTCAACAAGAAATAACAGAAGGCATATAAATTCACAAAGTGAAAATTTCCAGAACGGTGAAAGCTTGGCTCAACATCCAAAATTACTTTTTGTAGATATTGTTTCAAATGTTTGAACAATTCAACTTTTCAGAAGAGCTGCATAATTTTTCAGGAATTCAAAACACATTAAACTTAACCTTTTTGATAGATGTCAGATCTCACAAATATCAGAAATAAACTCTCAATTCTAATCTACTGGGTGTACTTATTTGAACAAAGTGATTCATATCTTGAGTTCACGTGATTGGCATACGCACCCTCCATGTCAGAAAAACAGTTTCCCAGCCTCACATACCAAATGCTCAGAGATCAATTTGTCAGGCATAAAAATACAATAATACACCTACCACGTAAAAAGATAAGTCTACAAGCTTTAGGAAAAGGTACAAGGGTATTTTCAAGCTCGTTAAAAGGCAAACGACAGGTTTCTATGGAACTTTAAAAACTGAGTAA